>JAOPHQ010002548.1:0-10306 GCA_030340625.1 Merluccius polli | reverse complement strand
TTTGCTGGGTAAGTTGTAAGCCGCCTATGGGTGTGCTTTGCTGGGGCAAGTGTAAGCCGCCTATGGGTGTTCTTTGCTGGGGTACGTGTAAGGTGCCTATTGGTGTGCCAAAAAGATGGCAGGAACAAAAAATGAAGGAAAAATAGACCTGGAGAGGTAAAAAACTCGCCAAAAAACTCGCCAAAAAAGAAAGAGAAAAAATGAAGGAACAACAGGTCCGTTTTCTCGGTTTTGAATTAGGTTGGGCTTGTGCCTATTTTCCATTTTCTGGGTTTGGAATAAGGTTGTGCTCGTGCCTATTTTCCGTTTTCTCGGTTTGGAATTAGGTTGCGATTGTGCCTATTTTCCGTTTTCTCGGTTTTGAATTAGGTTGCGCTTGTGCCTATTTTCCGTTTTCTCGGTTTAGAATTAGGTTGTGCTTCTGCCTATTTCCCGTTTTCACACAACTACACAACCTAAACTTACCCCAGCAAAGCACACCCATAGGCGGCTTTCACTTACCCCAGCAAAGCACACCCATTGGCACACCCATTGGCGGCCTACACTTACCCCAGCAAATGGGTGTGTCAAAAAATCCTGAAAAAAAAAAAAAAAAAAAGATGGAGAGAATGACAAAATCGAGAAGAAAGAGGGCCAAAAAGATGGCAGGAACAAAAAATGAAGGAAAAAGAGACCTGGAGAGGTCTAAAACTCGCCAAAAAAGAAAGACAAAAAATGAAGGAACAACAGGTCCGGGTATGTCAAAAAATCCTAAAAAAAAAAAAAAAAAAAGATGGAGAGAATGACAAAATCGAGAAGAAAGAGGGCCAAAAAGATGGCAGGAACAAAAAATGAAGGAAAAAGAGACCTGGAGAGGTAAAAAACTCGCCAAAAAAGAAAGAGAAAAAATGAAGGAACAACAGGTCCGGGTATGTCAAAAAATCCTGAAAAAAAAAAAAAAAAAAAGATGGAGAGAATGACAAAATCGAGAAGAAAGAGGGCCAAAAAGATGGCAGGAACAAAAAATGAAGGAAAAAGAGACCTGGAGAGGTCAAAAACTCGCCAAAAAAGAAAGAGAAAAAATGAAGGAACAACAGGTCCGGGTATGTCAAAAAATCCTTTTTTTTCCAAATTTCTTTTGCCCCCTTTTTTCGATTTTTTATTCTCTCCATCTTTTTTTTCTACCACTCTTTCGAGTTTTTTTAACCCACTTTTTTCGAATTTGTTTTTGCTATCACTTTTTTTCTTTCCATCTTTTTTCGAGTTTTTTTCTATCACTCTTTTTTGATTTTTTATTCTCTCCATCTTTTTTTCTATCACTCATTTTTCCAAATTTCTTTTGCCCCCTTTTTTCGATTTTTTATTCTCTCCATCTTTTTTCTATCACTCTTATTTTCGATGTTTTATTCTCTCCATCTTTTTTTTTCTCCGTCTTTTTTTCGATTTTTTTTTCTATCACTTTTTTCAATTTTTTATTCTCTCCATCTTTTTTTCTATTACTCTTTTTTCCAAATTTCTTTTGCCCCCTTTTTTCGATTTTTTATTCTCTCCATCTTTTTTCTATCACTGTTTTTTCGATTTTTTTACCCTCTTTTTTCGATTTCTTTTTGTAGCACTTTTTTCAATATTTTATTTGCTCCATCTTTTTATCACTTTTCTTTCGATTTTTTTTTCTCTCCATCTTTTTTTTCTACCACTCTTTTTCGAGTTTTTTAACCCACTTTTTTCGAATTTTTTTTTGCTATCACTTTTTTTCTTTCCATCTTTTTTTTATATCACTCTTATTTTCGATGTTTTATTCTCTCCATCTTTTTTTTCTCCGTCTTTTTTTCGATTTTTTTTTCTATCACTTTTTTCAATTTTTTATTCTCTCCATCTTTTTTTCTATCACTCTTTTTTCCAAATTTCTTTCGCCCCCTTTTTTCGATTTTTTATTCTCTCCATCTTTTTTCTATCACTGTTTTTTCGATTTTTTTTTCTCTCCATCTTTTTTTTCTACCACTCTTTTTCGAGTTTTTTTAACCCACTTTTTTCGAATTTGTTTTTGCTATCACTTTTTTTCTTTCCATCTTTTTTCGAGTTTTTTTCTATCACTCTTTTTTGATTTTTTATTCTCTCCATCTTTTTTCTATCAGTCTTTTTTTCGATCTTTTATTCTCTCCATTTTTTTCTATCACTTTTTAAAAAACAATTTTGCCCCCTTTTTTCTGTTGTTCCTTCATTTTTTCTCTTTCTTTTTAGGCGAGTTTTTGACCTCTTCAGGTCTCTTTTTCCTTCATTTTTTGTTCCTGCCATCTTTTTGGCCCTCTTTCTTCTCGATTTTGTCATTCTCTCCATCTTTTTTTTTTTTTTTTTTTCAGGATTTTTTGACATACCCGGACCTGTTGTTCCTTCATTTTTTCTCTTTCTTTTTTGGCGAGTTTTTGACCTCTCCAGGTCTCTTTTTCCTTCATTTTTTGTTCCTGCCATCTTTTTGGCCCTCTTTCTTCTCGATTTTGTCATTCTCTCCATCTTTTTTTTTTTTTTTTTTTTCAGGATTTTTTGACATACCCGGACCTGTTGTTCCTTCATTTTTTATCTTTCTTTTTTGGCGAGTTTTTTACCTCTCCAGGTCTCATTTTCCTTCATTTTTTGTTCCTGCCATCTTTTTGTTCCTGCCATCAGGATTTTTTGACATACCCGGACCTGTTGTTCCTTCATTTTTTGTCTTTCTTTTTTGGCGAGTTTTTGACATCTCCAGGTCTCTTTTTCCTTCATTTTTTGTTCCTGCCATCTTTTTGGCCCTCTTTCTTCTCGATTTTGTCATTCTCTCCATCTTTTTTTTTTTTTTTTTTTTTTCAGGATTTTTTGACATACCCGGACCTGTTGTTCCTTCATTTTTTGTCTTTCTTTTCTGGCGAGTTTTTGACCTCTCCAGGTCTCTTTTTCCTTCATTTTTTGTTCCTGCCATCTTTTTGGCCCTCTTTCTTCTCGATTTTGTCATTCTCTCCATCTTTATTTATTCATTTTTTTTCAGGATTTTTTGACACACCCATTTGCTGGGGTAAGTGTAGGCCGCCAATGGGTGTGCCAATGGGTGTGCTTTGCTGGGGTAAGTGAAAGCCGCCTATGGGTGTGCTTTGCTGGGGTAAGTTTAGGTTGTGTAGTTGTGTGAAAACGGGAAATAGGCAGAAGCACAACCTAATTCTAAACCGAGAAAACGGAAAATAGGCACAAGCGCAACCTAATTCAAAACCGAGAAAACGGAAAATAGGCACAATCGCAACCTAATTCCAAACCGAGAAAACGGAAAATAGGCACGAGCACAACCTTATTCCAAACCCAGAAAATGGAAAATAGGCACAAGCCCAACCTAATTCAAAACCGAGAAAACGGAAAATAGGCACAATCGCAACCTAATTCAAAACCGAGAAAACGGAAAATAGGCACAAGCGCAACCTAATTCAAAACCGTGAAAACGGAATATAGGCACAAGCGCAACCTAATTTCAAACCGAGAAAATTGGGTGTGCTTTGCTGGGGCAAGTGTAAAGCCGCCTATGGGTGTGCTTTGCTGGGGTATGTGTAAGACGCCTATGGGTGTGCTTTGCTGGGGTATGTGTAAGATGCCTATGGGTGTGCTTTGCTGGGGTAAGTGTAAGCCGCCTATGGGTATGCTTTGCTGGGGTAAGTGTAAGGTGGCCTATTGGTGTGCTTTGCTGGGGCAAGTGTAAGCCGCCTATGGGTGTGCTTTGCTGGGGTAAGTGTAAGGTGCCTATTGGTGTGCTTTGCTGGGGCAAGTGTAAGCCGCCTATGGGTGTGCTTTGCTGGGGTACGTGTAAGCCGCATATGGGTGTGCTTTGCTGGGGTAAGTGTAAGACGCCTATGGGTGTGCTTTGCTGGGGTAAGTGTAGGTTGTGTAGTTGTTTGAAAACGGGAAATAGGCACAAGCACAACCTAATTCCAAACCGAGAAAACGGAAAATAGGCACAAGCACAACCTAATTCCAAACCGAGAAAACGGAATATAGGCACAAGCACAACCTAATTTCAAACCGAGAAAACTGGGTGTGCTTTGCTGGGGCAAGTGTAAGCCGCGTATGGGTGTGCTTTGCTGGGGTAAGTGTAAGCTGCCTATGGGTGTGCTTTGCTGGGGTAAGTGTAGGTTGTGTAATTGTTTGAAAACGGGAATTAGGCACAAGCACAACCTAATTCCAAACCCAGAAAATGGAAAATAGGCACAAGCCCAACCTAATTCAAAACCGAGAAAACGGAAAATAGGCACAATCGCAACCTAATTCCAAACCGAGAAAACGGAAAATAGGCACAATCGCAACCTAATTCAAAACCGAGAAAACGGAAAATAGGCACAATCGCAACCTAATTTCAAAATGGGGAAACTGGGTGTGCTTTGCTGGGGCAAGTGTAAGCCGCCTATGGGTGTGCTTTGCTGGGGTACGTGTAAGGTGCCTATTGGTGTGCTTTGCTGGGGTAAGTGTAAGCCGCCTATGGGTATGCTTTGCTGGGGTAAGGGTAAGGTGCCAATTGGTGTGCTTTGCTGGGGCAAGTGTAAGCCGCCTATGGGTGTGATTTGCTGGGGTAAGTGTAGGTTGTGTAGTTGTGTGAAAACGGGAAATAGGCACAAGCACAACCTAATTCTGAACCGAGAAAACGGAAAATAGGCACAAGCGCAACCTAATTCAAAACCGTGAAAACGGAATATAGGCACAAGCGCAACCTAATTCCAAACCGAGAAAACGGAATATAGGCACAAGCGCAACCTAATTTCAAACCGAGAAAACTGGGTGTGCTTTGCTGGGGCAAGTGTAAGCCGCCTATGGGTGTGCTTTGCTGGGGTACGTGTAAGCCGCATATGGGTGTGCTTTGCTGGGGTAAGTGTAAGCCGCCTATGGGTATGCTTTGCTGGGGTAAGTGTAAGGTGCCTATTGGTGTGCTTTGCTGGGGCAAGTGTAAGCCGCCTATGGGTGTGATTTGCTGGGGTAAGTGTAAGCCGCCTATGGGTGTGATTTGCTGGGGTAAGTGTAAGCCGCCTATGGGTGTGCTTTGCTGGGGTAAGTGTAGGTTGTGTAGTTGTGTGAAAACGGGAAATAGGCACAAGCACAACCTAATTCTAAACCGAGAAAATGGAAAATAGGCACAAGCGCAACCTAATTCAAAACCGTGAAAACGGAATATAGAAACAAGCGCAACCTAATTCCAAACCGAGAAAACGGAATATAGGCACAACGCAACCTAATTCAACACCGAGAAAATTGGGTGTGCTTTGCTGGGGCAAGTGTAAGCCGCCTATGGGTGTGCTTTGCTAGGGTAAGTGTAAGCTGCCTATGGGTGTGCTTTGCTGGGGTATGTGTAAGCCGCCTATGGGTGTGCTTTGCTGGGGTAAGTGTAAGCTGCCTATGGGTGTGCTTTGCTGGGGTAAGTGTAGGTTGTGTAATTGTTTGAAAACGGGAATTAGGCACAAGCACAACCTAATTAACCCAGAAAATGGAAAATAGGCACAAGCCCAACCTAATTCAAAACCGAGAAAACGGAAAATAGGCACAATCGCAACCTAATTCAAAACCGAGAAAAACGGAAAATAGGCACAATCGCAACCTAATTTCAAAATGGGGAAACTGGGTGTGCTTTGCTGGGGCAAGTGTAAGCCGCCTATGGGTGTGCTTTGCTGGGGTACGTGTAAGGTGCCTATTGGTGTGCTTTGCTGGGGTAAGTGTAGGCGGCCAATGGGTGTGCTTTGCTGGGGTAAGTGAAAGCCGCCTATGGGTGTGCTTTGCTGGGGTAAGTTTAGGTTGTGTGGTTGTGTGAAAACGGGAAATAGGCACAAGCACAACCTAATTCTAAACCGAGAAAACGGAAAATAGGCACAAGCGCAACCTAATTCAAAACCGAGAAAACGGAAAATAGGCACAATCGCAACCTAATTTCAAAATGGGGAAACTGGGTGTGCTTTGCTGGGGCAAGTGTAAGCCGCCTATGGGTGTGCTTTGCTGGGGTACGTGTAAGCCGCATATGGGTGTGCTTTGCTGGGGTAAGTGTAGGTTGTGTAGTTGTGTGAAAACGGGAAAGAGGCACAACCACAACCTGCTTCCAAACCGAGAAAACTGGGTGTGCTTTGCTGGGGTAAGTTGTAAGCCGCCTATGGGTGTGCTTTGCTGGGGCAAGTGTAAGCCGCCTATGGGTGTTCTTTGCTGGGGTACGTGTAAGGTGCCTATTGGTGTGCCAAAAAGATGGCAGGAACAAAAAATGAAGGAAAAATAGACCTGGAGAGGTAAAAAACTCGCCAAAAAAGAAAGAGAAAAAATGAAGGAACAACAGGTCCGGGTATGTCAAAAAATCCTGAAAAAAAAAAAAAAAAAAAAGATGGAGAGAATGACAAAATCGAGAAGAAAGAGGGCCAAAAAGATGGCAGGAACAAAAAATGAAGGAAAAAGAGACCTGGAGAGGTCTAAAACTCGCCAAAAAAGAAAGACAAAAAATGAAGGAACAACAGGTCCGGGTATGTCAAAAAATCCTGAAAAAAAAAAAAAAAAAAAAGATGGAGAGAATGACAAAATCGAGAAGAAAGAGGGCCAAAAAGATGGCAGGAACAAAAAATGAAGGAAAAAGAGACCTGGAGAGGTAAAAAACTCGCCAAAAAAGAAAGAGAAAAAATGAAGGAACAACAGGTCCGGGTATGTCAAAAAATCCTGAAAAAAAAAAAAAAAAAAAAGATGGAGAGAATGACAAAATCGAGAAGAAAGAGGGCCAAAAAGATGGCAGGAACAAAAAATGAAGGAAAAAGAGACCTGGAGAGGTCAAAAACTCGCCAAAAAAGAAAGAGAAAAAATGAAGGAACAACAGGTCCGGGTATGTCAAAAAATCCTTTTTTTTCCAAATTTCTTTTGCCCCCTTTTTTTCGATTTTTTATTCTCTCCATCTTTTTTTTCTACCACTCTTTCGAGTTTTTTTAACCCACTTTTTTCGAATTTGTTTTTGCTATCACTTTTTTTCTTTCCATCTTTTTTCGAGTTTTTTTCTATCACTCTTTTTTGATTTTTTATTCTCTCCATCTTTTTTTCTATCACTCATTTTTCCAAATTTCTTTTGCCCCCTTTTTTCGATTTTTTATTCTCTCCATCTTTTTTCTATCACTCTTATTTTCGATGTTTTATTCTCTCCATCTTTTTTTTTCTCCGTCTTTTTTTCGATTTTTTTTTCTATCACTTTTTTCAATTTTTTATTCTCTCCATCTTTTTTTCTATTACTCTTTTTTCCAAATTTCTTTTGCCCCCTTTTTTCGATTTTTTATTCTCTCCATCTTTTTTCTATCACTGTTTTTTCGATTTTTTTACCCTCTTTTTTCGATTTCTTTTTGTAGCACTTTTTTCAATATTTTATTTGCTCCATCTTTTTATCACTTTTCTTTCGATTTTTTTTTCTCTCCATCTTTTTTTTCTACCACTCTTTTTCGAGTTTTTTAACCCACTTTTTTCGAATTTTTTTTTGCTATCACTTTTTTTCTTTCCATCTTTTTTTTATATCACTCTTATTTTCGATGTTTTATTCTCTCCATCTTTTTTTTCTCCGTCTTTTTTTCGATTTTTTTTTCTATCACTTTTTTCAATTTTTTATTCTCTCCATCTTTTTTTCTATCACTCTTTTTTCCAAATTTCTTTTGCCCCCTTTTTTTCGATTTTTTATTCTCTCCATCTTTTTTCTATCACTGTTTTTTCGATTTTTTTTTCTCTCCATCTTTTTTTTCTACCACTCTTTTTCGAGTTTTTTTAACCCACTTTTTTCGAATTTGTTTTTGCTATCACTTTTTTTCTTTCCATCTTTTTTCGAGTTTTTTTCTATCACTCTTTTTTGATTTTTTATTCTCTCCATCTTTTTTCTATCAGTCTTTTTTTCGATCTTTTATTCTCTCCATCTTTTTTTTCTATCACTCTTATTTTCGATGTTTTATTCTCTCCATCTTTTTTTTCTCCGTCTTTTTTTCGATTTTTTTTTCTATCACTTTTTTCAATTTTTTATTCTCTCCATCTTTTTTTCTATCACTCTTTTTTCCAAATTTCTTTCGCCCCCTTTTTTCGATTTTTTATTCTCCTCCATCTTTTTTCTATCACTCTTATTTTCGATGTTTTATTCTCTCCATCTTTTTTTTTCTCCGTCTTTTTTTCGATTTTTTTTTCTATCACTTTTTTCAATTTTTTATTCTCTCCATCTTTTTTTCTATTACTCTTTTTTCCAAATTTCTTTTGCCCCCTTTTTTCGATTTTTTATTCTCTCCATCTTTTTTCTATCACTGTTTTTTCGATTTTTTTACCCTCTTTTTTCGATTTCTTTTTGTAGCACTTTTTTCAATATTTTATTTGCTCCATCTTTTTATCACTTTTCTTTCGATTTTTTTTTCTCTCCATCTTTTTTTTCTACCACTCTTTTTCGAGTTTTTTTAACCCACTTTTTTCGAATTTGTTTTTGCTATCACTTTTTTTCTTTCCATCTTTTTTCGAGTTTTTTTCTATCACTCTTTTTTGATTTTTTATTCTCTCCATCTTTTTTCTATCAGTCTTTTTTTCGATCTTTTATTCTCTCCATTTTTTTTCTATCACTCTTTTTTTTTAAAATTTTTGCCCCCTTTTTTCGAGTTTTTTATTCTCCATCTTTTTTTTCTATCACTTTTTTCAATTTTTTATTCTCTCCATCTTTTTTTCTATCACTCTTTTTTCCAAATTTCTTTTGCCCCCTTTTTTCGATTTTTTATTCTCTCCATCTTTTTTCTATCACTGTTTTTTCGATTTTTTTTACCCTCTTTTTTCGATTTCTTTTTGTAGCACTTTTTTCAATATTTTATTTGCTCCATCTTTTTATCACTTTTTTCGATTTTTTTTTCTCTCCATCTTTTTTTTCTACCACTCTTTTTCGAGTTTTTTTAACCCACTTTTTTCGAATTTGTTTTTGCTATCACTTTTTTTCTTTCCATCTTTTTTCGAGTTTTTTTCTATCACTCTTTTTTGATTTTTTATTCTCTCCATCTTTTTTTTCTATCACTCTTATTTTCGATGTTTTATTCTCTCCATCTTTTTTTTTCTCCGTCTTTTTTTCGATTTTTTTTTCTATCACTCTTTTCAATTTTTTATTCTCTCCATCTTTTTTTCTATCACTCTTTTTTCCAAATTTCTTTTGCCCCCTTTTTTTCGATTTTTTATTCTCTCCATCTTTTTTCTATCAGTCTTTTTTTCGATCTTTTATTCTCTCCATTTTTTTTCTATCACTCTTTTTTTTTTAAATTTTTGCCCCCTTTTTTTCAATTTTTTATTCTCTCCATCTTTCTTCTATCACTCTTATTTTCGATGTTTTATTCTCTCCATCTTTTTTTTCTACCACTCTTTTTCGAGTTTTTTTAACCCACTTTTTTCGAATTTTTTTTTGCTATCACTTTTTATTCTCTCCATCTTTTTTCTATCAGTCTTTTTTTCGATTTTTATTCTCTCCATCTTTTTTTTTCTCCGTCTTTTTTTCGATTTTTTTTTCTATCACTTTTTTCAATTTTTTATTCTCTCCATCTTTTTTTCTATCACTCTTTTTTCCAAATTTCTTTTGCCCCCTTTTTTCGATTTTTTATTCTCTCCATCTTTTTTCTATCACTCTTATTTTCGATGTTTTATTCTCTCCATCTTTTTTTTTCTCCGTCTTTTTTTCGATTTTGTTTTCTATCACTTTTTTCAATTTTTTATTCTCTCCATCTTTTTTTCTATCACTCTTTTTTCCAAATTTCTTTTGCCCCCTTTTTTTCGATTTTTTATTCTCTCCATCTTTTTTTTCTACCACTCTTTCGAGTTTTTTTAACCCACTTTTTTCGAATTTTTTTTTGCTATCACTTTTTTTCTTTCCATCTTTTTTCGATTTTTTTTCTATCACTCTTTTTTGATTTTTTATTCTCTCCATCTTTTTTCTATCAGTCTTTTTTTCGATCTTTTATTCTCTCCATTTTTTTTCTATCACTCTTTTTTTTTTAAATTTTTGCCCCCTTTTTTTCAATTTTTTATTCTCTCCATCTTTTTTTTTCTCCGTCTTTTTTTCGATTTTGTTTTCTATCACTTTTTTCAATTTTTTATTCTCTCCATCTTTTTTTCTATCACTCTTTTTTCCAAATTTCTTTTGCCCCCTTTTTTTCGATTTTTTATTCTCTCCATCTTTTTTCTATCACTATTTTTTCGATTTTTTTAACCTCTTTTTTCGATTTCTTTTTGTAGCACTTTTTTCAATATTTTATTTGCTCCATCTTTTTATCACTTTTTTTTTCTATTTTTTTTTATTTTTTTTTCTCTCCATTCTTTTGCTACCACT
>JAOPHQ010002545.1:0-11259 GCA_030340625.1 Merluccius polli | reverse complement strand
ACCCATCAAAAATCACACAATTGGATGTTTAATCAATTATTGAAACCGTTTATTGAAGTTAACTCACTGGAGATTAGACTATAACATGAATAGGGAGTTTTTTCTAAAGCCTTCCTGGGGTCGTGCGGTGTATGTGGCACAGGATAAAGGCTTTTTAAGCTTTAACGTGTTGTTTAGCACCCTGCGGCTGTATGGAGCTGACGTGGCTTCATCATCAGAACAGAGCTTCGGTCTTGATTGGCCAAACCAGAGCAACCTAGCGGTGTTAACAACTGGTTTGTGCTGATCAGGTGGTGAGTGTTACACACACACACAACCCTAACCCTAATTTGTATGTCACAAAATGTGGGTACCAATCGACTCCAAATGCTCCGAAACGTACTCCTATACACTTTCTGTGGGCACTTTTTTTGGAACACACTTTGGACTTAGAACAATTTTTGATTTTCCCCATTCGTTTCAATGGGGAAACTTTAAACGGCTATATCTCCGGAACCAAAGGTCATGGCGACTTCTAAGTGGGTGGCGTCAGACCTAATTCGTGGTCTCTGAACACGCCTGAGGGTGGTCCCATGTCGATCTCACTTTCCGTTCCGGAGATATGGCAAAAAAAACAAAAAAAAACGGCCGTATCTCCGGAACCGGAAGTCATGGAGACTTGGGGGTGGGCTCATTGTGATTTTTAGGCCTCATTTAGGGGGGGGTAGAACTTGGTTTCAATCCACATGGGATATTCCTATCTGAAGATATTCGCAGGTGTGGGTAGGGGTACCCATTACCTCGCTGAGCCTGTAACCTAACCTAACCCTAACCCTAACCCTAACCCTAACCCCTAACCCTAACCCTAACCCTAAACCCTAACCCTAACCCTAACCCTAAACCCTAACCCTAACCCTAACCCTATCCCTACCCCGTTACCGGAGGGGTTATGATTACACCCTAACCCTAACCCTAACCCCTAACCCTAACCCTAACCCTAATCCTAACCCTTAACCCCATCCCTAACCCTAACCCTAACCCTAACCACTCACTCTATCTTACCTAACCATAACCCTCTAACCCTAACCCTTGCTCTGAGGGCCTCTCAGATCTATCTCTAACTAACCCCCTTGCCTAACCCTAACCTTTCCCTTAAACCTTATTCCACCTTATCTAACCCTAACTCAACTCTAATCTATCTCTAAACACGGGAGTGTGGTCTGATGCCAATATGGGATCTGAGGCCTCTCAGATCCATCTCTGACTCTATACCCGAACATAACCACCAGTAACGTCTGTGGTTATTCATTTTCTTTTCATAACTGATTTTCTGAATATCATAGGAATTCGGAAACAGCGTCCGTCAGATGGTTGTGGCGACTCGGAACACGGCAGTCTTGTCCCTGACTTAATACGACGTTCCATTCCAGAGATACAGCAGACTGCATCTCCGCCTCAAGATCGAGCGTTTTAAGGTACTTCCGGTTCACGTAGAGCGTTGAGGTGGGTTCCATTGGATAGCGCGTACCTGATTTAGTGGGGGTAGAACCAACCTGGGTGTCTTTACGACCTATATAACTAAAGTTATTACCCAAAACGCGTTTAGGGGAGGGTTAATGCAAATAAACAATGCGTTGCATTCTGGGTAATCGTATCGCGAAATCACTCTCCTAGTGTTAATTCCTTAACGAAGTCACGAATCAAGATTCTGATTGGACAGGATGGATACCATTACCCATCAGAAGAATACAACACAATTGATGTTTAATCAATATTGAAACCGTTATTGAAGTTAACACCTGGAGATTAGACTATAACATGAATATGGAGTTTTTTCTAAAGCCATTCCTGGGGTCGTGCGGTGTATGTGGCACAGGATAAAGGCTTTTTAGCTTAACGTGTTGTTTAGCACCCTGCGCTGTATGGAGCTGACGTGGCTTCATCATCAGAACAGAGCTTCGGTCTTGATTGGCCAAACCAGAGCAACCTAGCGGTGTTAACAACTGGTTTGTGCTGATCAGGTGGTGAGTGTTACACACACACACAACCCTAACCCTAATTTTTATGTCACAAAATGTGGGTACCAATCGACTCCAAATGCTCCGAAACGTACTCCTATACACTTTCTGTGGGCACTTTTTTTGGAACACACTTTGGACTTAGAACAATTTTTGATTTTCCCCATTCGTTTCAATGGGGAAACTTTAAACGGCTATATCTCCGGAACCAAAGGTCATGGCGACTTCTAAGTGGGTGGCGTCAGACCTAATTCGTGGTCTCTGAACACGCCTGAGGTGGTCCCATGTCGATCTCCCCTTTCCGTTCCGGAGATATGGCAAAAAAAACAAAAAAAACGGCCGTATCTCCGGAACCGGAAGTCATGGAGACTTGGGGGTGGGCTCATTGTGATTTTTAGGCCTCATTTAGGGGGGGTAGAACTTGGTTTCATCCACATGGGATATTCCTATCTGAAGATATTCGCATGTGGGTAGGGGTACCCATTACCTCGCTGAGCCTGTAACCTAACCCTAACCCTAACCCTAACCCTAACCCTAACCCTAACCCTAACCCTAACCCTAACCCTAACCCTAACCCTAACCCTAACCCTAACCCTAACCCTAAACCCTCCGTTACCGGAGGGTTATGATTACACCCTAACCCGAACCCTAACCCTAACCCTAACCCTAACCCCTAATCCTAACCCTTAACCCCATCCCTAACCCTAACCCTAACCCTAACCACTCACTCTATCTTACCTAACCATAACCCTCTAACCCTAACCCTTGGCTCTGAGGCCTCTCAGATCTATCTCTAACTAACCCCCTTGCCCTAACCCTAACCTTTCCCTTAAACCTTTATTCCACCTTATCTAACCCTAACTCAACTCTAATCTATCTCTAAACACGGGAGTGTGGTCTGATGCCAATATGGGATCTGAGGCCTCTCAGGATCCATCTCTGGACTCTATACCCGAGACATAGAACCACCAGTAACGCCTGTGGTTATTCATTTCTTTTCATAACTGATTTTCTGAATATCATAGGAATTCGGAAACAGCGTCCGTCAGATGGTGTGTTGGCGACTCGAACACGGCAGTCTTGTCCCTGACTTAATACGACGTTCCATTCCAGAGATACAGCAGACTGCATCTCCGCCTCAAGTTCGAGCGTTTTAAGGTACTTCCGGTTCACGTAGAGCGTTGAGGTGGGTTCCATTGGATAGCGCGTACCTGATTTAGTGGGGGGTAGAACCAACCTGGGTGTCTTTACGACCTATATAACTAAAGTTATTACCCAAAACGCGTTTAGGGGAGGGTTAATGCAAATAAACAATGCGTTGCATTCTGGGTAATCGTATCGCGAAATCACTCTCCTAGTGTTAATTCCTTAACGAAGTCACGAATCTAGAGTTCTGATTGGGACAGGATGGATACCATTACCCATCAGAAGAATACAACACAATTGATGTTTAATCAATATTGAAACCGTTATTGAAGTTAACACCTGGAGATTAGACTATAACATGAATATGGAGTTTTTCTAAAGCCATTCCTGGGGTCGTGCGGTGTATGTGGCACAGGATAAAGGCTTTTTAGCTTAACTGTTGTTTAGCACCCTGCGCTGTATGGAGCTGACGTGGCTTCATCATCAGAACAGAGCTTCGGTCTTGATTGGCCAAACCAGAGCTACCTAGCGGTGTTAACAACTGGTTTGTGCTGATCAGGTGGTGAGTGTTACACACACACACAACCCTAACCCTAATTTTTATGTCACAAAATGTGGGTACCAATCGACTCCAAATGCTCCGAAACGTACTCCTATACACTTTCTGTGGCACTTTTTTTGGAACAACACTTTGGACTTAGAACAATTTTTGATTTTCCCCATTCGTTTCAATGGGGAAACTTTAAACGGCTATATCTCCGGAACCAAAGGTCATGGCGACTTCTAAGTGGGTGGGCGTCAGACCTAATTCGTGGTCTCTGAACACGCCTGAGGTGGGTCCCATGTCGATCCCCCTTTCCGTTCCGGAGATATGGCAAAAAAAAACAAAAAAAAAAAACGGCCGTATCTCCGGAACCGGAAGTCATGGAGACTTGGGGGTGGGCTCATTGTGATTTTTAGGCCTCATTTAGGGGGGGTAGAACTTGGTTTCATCCACATGGGATATTCCTATCTGAAGATATTCGCATGTGGGTAGGGGTACCCCATTACCTCGCTGAGCCTGTAACCTAACCCGTAACCTAACCCTACCCTAACCCTAACCCTAACCCTAACCCTAACCCTAACCCTAACCCTTAACCCTAACCCCTAATCCTAACCCTTAACCCCATCCCTAACCTTTACCCTAACCCTAACCACTCACTCTATCTTACCTAACCATAACCCTCTAACCCTAACCCTTGCTCTGAGGGCCTCTCAGATCTATCTCTAACTAACCCCCTTGCCCTAACCCTAACCTTTCCCTTAAACCTTTATTCCACCTTATCTAACCCTAACTCAACTCTAATCTATCTCTAAACACGGGAGTGTGGTCTGATGCCAATATGGGATCTGAGGCCTCTCAGATCCATCTCTGACTCTATACCCGAACATAACCACCAGTAACGTCTGTGGTTATTCATTTTCTTTTCATAACTGATTTTCTGAATATCATAGGAATTCGGAAACAGCGTCCGTCAGATGGTTTGTGGCGACTCGGAACACGGCAGTCTTGTCCCTGACTTAATACGACGTTCCATTCCAGAGATACAGCAGACTGCATCTCCGCCTCAAGATCGAGCGTTTTAAGGTACTTCCGGTTCACGTAGAGCGTTGAGGTGGGTTCCATTGGATAGCGCGTACCTGATTTAGTGGGGGTAGAACCAACCTGGGTGTCTTTACGACCTATATAACTAAAGTTATTACCCAAAACGCGTTTAGGGGAGGGTTAATGCAAATAAACAATGCGTTGCATTCTGGGTAATCGTATCGCGAAATCACTCTCCTAGTGTTAATTCCTTAACGAAGTCACGAATCAAGATTCTGATTGGACAGGATGGATACCATTACCCATCAGAAGAATACAACACAATTGATGTTTAATCAATATTGAAACCGTTATTGAAGTTAACACCTGGAGATTAGACTATAACATGAATATGGAGTTTTTTCTAAAGCCATTTCTGGGGTCGTGCGGTGTATGTGGCACAGGATAAAGGCTTTTTAGCTTAACGTGTTGTTTAGCACCCTGCGCTGTATGGAGCTGACGTGGCTTCATCATCAGAACAGAGCTTCGGTCTTGATTGGCCAAACCAGAGCTACCTAGCGGTGTTAACAACTGGTTTGTGCTGATCAGGTGGTGAGTGTTACACACACACACAACCCTAACCCTAATTTTTATGTCACAAAATGTGGGTACCAATCGACTCCAAATGCTCCGAAACGTACTCCTATACACTTTCTGTGGGCACTTTTTTTGGAACACACTTTGGACTTAGAACAATTTTTGATTTTCCCCATTCGTTTCAATGGGGAAACTTTAAACGGCTATATCTCCGGAACCAAAGGTCATGGCGACTTCTAAGTGGGTGGCGTCAGACCTAATTCGTGGTCTCTGAACACGCCTGAGGTGGTCCCATGTCGATCTCACCTTTCCGTTCCGGAGATATGGCAAAAAAAAACAAAAAAAAACGGCCGTATCTCCGGAACCGGAAGTCATGGAGACTTGGGGGTGGGCTCATTGTGATTTTTAGGCCTCATTTAGGGGGGGTAGAACTTGGTTTCATCCACATGGGATATTCCTATCTGAAGATATTCGCATGTGGGTAGGGGTACCCATTACCTCGCTGAGCCTGTAACCTAACCCTAACCCTAACCCTAACCCTAACCCTAACCCTAACCCTAACCCTAACCCTAACCCTAACCCTAACCCTAACCCTAACCCTAACCCTAACCCTAACCCTAACCCCTCCCGTTACCGGAGGGGTTATGATTACACCCTAACCCTAACCCTAACCCTAACCCTAACCCTAACCCCTAATCCTAACCCTTAACCCCATCCCTAACCCTAACCCTAACCCTAACCACTCACTCTATCTTACCTAACCATAACCCTCTAACCCTAACCCTTGCTCTGAGGGCCTCTCAGATCTATCTCTAACTAACCCCCTTGCCCTAACCCTAACCTTTCCCTTAAACCTTTATTCCACCTTATCTAACCCTAACTCAACTCTAATCTATCTCTAAACACGGGAGTGTGGTCTGATGCCAATATGGGATCTGAGGCCTCTCAGATCCATCTCTGACTCTATACCCGAACATAACCACCAGTAACGTCTGTGGTTATTCATTTTCTTTTCATAACTGATTTTCTGAATATCATAGGAATTCGGAAACAGCGTCCGTCAGATGGTTTGTGGCGACTCGGAACACGGCAGTCTTGTCCCTGACTTAATACGACGTTCCATTCCAGAGATACAGCAGACTGCATCTCCGCCTCAAGATCGAGCGTTTTAAGGTACTTCCGGTTCACGTAGAGCGTTGAGGTGGGTCCCATTGGATAGCGCGTACCTGATTTAGTGGGGGTAGAACCAACCTGGGTGTCTTTACGACCTATATAACTAAAGTTATTACCCAAAACGCGTTTAGGGGAGGGTTAATGCAAATAAACAATGCGTTGCATTCTGGGTAATCGTATCGCGAAATCACTCTCCTAGTGTTAATTCCTTAACGAAGTCACGAATCAAGATTCTGATTGGACAGGATGGATACCATTACCCATCAGAAGAATACAACACAATTGATGTTTAATCAATATTGAAACCGTTATTGAAGTTAACACCTGGAGATTAGACTATAACATGAATATGGAGTTTTTTCTAAAGCCATTCCTGGGGTCGTGCGGTGTATGTGGCACAGGATAAAGGCTTTTTAGCTTAACGTGTTGTTTAGCACCCTGCGCTGTATGGAGCTGACGTGGCTTCATCATCAGAACAGAGCTTCGGTCTTGATTGGCCAAACCAGAGCAACCTAGCGGTGTTAACAACTGGTTTGTGCTGATCAGGTGGTGAGTGTTACACACACACACAACCCTAACCCTAATTTGTATGTCACAAAATGTGGGTACCAATCGACTCCAAATGCTCCGAAACGTACTCCTATACACTTTCTGTGGGCACTTTTTTTGGAACACACTTTGGACTTAGAACAATTTTTGATTTTCCCCATTCGTTTCAATGGGGAAACTTTAAACGGCTATATCTCCGGAACCAAAGGTCATGGCGACTTCTAAGTGGGTGGCGTCAGACCTAATTCGTGGTCTCTGAACACGCCTGAGGTGGTCCCATGTCGATCCCCCTTTCCGTTCCGGAGATATGGCAAAAAAAACAAAAAAAACGGCCGTATCTCCGGAACCGGAAGTCATGGAGACTTGGGGGTGGGCTCATTGTGATTTTTAGGCCTCATTTAGGGGGGGTAGAACTTGGTTTCATCCACATGGGATATTCCTATCTGAAGATATTCGCATGTGGGTAGGGGTACCCATTACCTCGCTGAGCCTGTAACCTAACCCTAACCCTAACCCTAACCCTAACCCTAACCCTAACCCTAACCCTAACCCTAACCCTAACCCCTCCGTTACCGGAGGGGTTATGATTACACCCTAACCCTAACCCTAACCCTAACCCTAACCCTAACCCCTAATCCTAACCCTTAACCCCATCCCTAACCCTAACCCTAACCCTAACCACTCACTCTATCTTACCTAACCATAACCCTCTAACCCTAACCCTTGCTCTGAGGGCCTCTCAGATCTATCTCTAACTAACCCCCTTGCCCTAACCCTAACCTTTCCCTTAAACCTTTATTCCACCTTATCTAACCCTAACTCAACTCTAATCTATCTCTAAACACGGGAGTGTGGTCTGATGCCAATATGGGATCTGAGGCCTCTCAGATCCATCTCTGACTCTATACCCGAACATAACCACCAGTAACGTCTGTGGTTATTCATTTTCTTTTCATAACTGATTTTCTGAATATCATAGGAATTCGGAAACAGCGTCCGTCAGATGGTTTGTGGCGACTCGGAACACGGCAGTCTTGTCCCTGACTTAATACGACGTTCCATTCCAGAGATACAGCAGACTGCATCTCCGCCTCAAGATCGAGCGTTTTAAGGTACTTCCGGTTCACGTAGAGCGTTGAGGTGGGTTCCATTGGATAGCGCGTACCTGATTTAGTGGGGGTAGAACCAACCTGGGTGTCTTTACGACCTATATAACTAAAGTTATTACCCAAAACGCGTTTAGGGGAGGGTTAATGCAAATAAACAATGCGTTGCATTCTGGGTAATCGTATCGCGAAATCACTCTCCTAGTGTTAATTCCTTAACGAAGTCACGAATCAAGATTCTGATTGGACAGGATGGATACCATTACCCATCAGAAGAATACAACACAATTGATGTTTAATCAATATTGAAACCGTTATTGAAGTTAACACCTGGAGATTAGACTATAACATGAATATGGAGTTTTTTCTAAAGCCATTCCTGGGGTCGTGCGGTGTATGTGGCACAGGATAAAGGCTTTTTAGCTTAACGTGTTGTTTAGCACCCTGCGCTGTATGGAGCTGACGTGGCTTCATCATCAGAACAGAGCTTCGGTCCTTGATTGGCCAAACCAGAGCAACCTAGCGGTGTTAACAACTGGTTTGTGCTGATCAGGTGGTGAGTGTTACACACACACACAACCCTAACCCTAATTTTTATGTCACAAAATGTGGGTACCAATCGACTCCAAATGCTCCGAAACGTACTCCTATACACTTTCTGTGGGCACTTTTTTTGGAACACACTTTGGACTTAGAACAATTTTTGATTTTCCCCATTCGTTTCAATGGGGAAACTTTAAACGGCTATATCTCCGGAACCAAAGGTCATGGCGACTTCTAAGTGGGTGGCGTCAGACCTAATTCGTGGTCTCTGAACACGCCTGAGGTGGTCCCATGTCGATCCCCCTTTCCGTTCCGGAGATATGGCAAAAAAAACAAAAAAAACGGCCGTATCTCCGGAACCGGAAGTCATGGAGACTTGGGGGTGGGCTCATTGTGATTTTTAGGCCTCATTTAGGGGGGGTAGAACTTGGTTTCATCCACATGGGATATTCCTATCTGAAGATATTCGCATGTGGGTAGGGGTACCCATTACCTCGCTGAGCCTGTAACCTAACCCTAACCCTAACCCTAACCCTAACCCTAACCCTAACCCTAACCCTAACCCTAACCCTAACCCTAACCCTAACCCTAACCCTAACCCTAACCCTAACCCCTAATCCTAACCCTTAACCCCATCCCTAACCCTACCCTAACCCTAACCACTCACTCTATCTTACCTAACCATAACCCTCTAACCCTAACCCTTGCTCTGAGGGCCTCTCAGATCTATCTCTAACTAACCCCCTTGCCCTAACCCTAACCTTTCCCTTAAACCTTTATTCCACCTTATCTAACCCTAACTCAACTCTAATCTATCTCTAAACACGGGAGTGTGGTCTGATGCCAATATGGGATCTGAGGCCTCTCAGATCCATCTCTGACTCTATACCCGAACATAACCACCAGTAACGTCTGTGGTTATTCATTTTCTTTTCATAACTGATTTTCTGAATATCATAGGAATTCGGAAACAGCGTCCGTCAGATGGTTTGTGGCGACTCGGAACACGGCAGTCTTGTCCCTGACTTAATACGACGTTCCATTCCAGAGATACAGCAGACTGCATCTCCGCCTCAAGATCGAGCGTTTTAAGGTACTTCCGGTTCACGTAGAGCGTTGAGGTGGGTTCCATTGGATAGCGCGTACCTGATTTAGTGGGGGTAGAACCAACCTGGGTGTCTTTACGACCTATATAACTAAAGTTATTACCCAAAACGCGTTTAGGGGAGGGTTAATGCAAATAAACAATGCGTTGCATTCTGGGTAATCGTATCGCGAAATCACTCTCCTAGTGTTAATTCCTTAACGAAGTCACGAATCAAGATTCTGATTGGACAGGATGGATACCATTACCCATCAGAAGAATACAACACAATTGATGTTTAATCAATATTGAAACCGTTATTGAAGTTAACACCTGGAGATTAGACTATAACATGAATATGGAGTTTTTTCTAAAGCCATTCCTGGGGTCGTGCGGTGTATGTGGCACAGGATAAAGGCTTTTTAGCTTAACGTGTTGTTTAGCACCCTGCGCTGTATGGAGCTGACGTGGCTTCATCATCAGAACAGAGCTTCGGTCTTGATTGGCCAAACCAGAGCTACCTAGCGGTGTTAACAACTGGTTTGTGCTGATCAGGTGGTGAGTGTTACACACACACACAACCCTAACCCTAATTTTTATGTCACAAAATGTGGGTACCAATCGACTCCAAATGCTCCGAAACGTACTCCTATACACTTTCTGTGGGCACTTTTTTTGGAACACACTTTGGACTTAGAACAATTTTTGATTTTCCCCATTCGTTTCAATGGGGAAACTTTAAACGGCTATATCTCCGGAACCAAAGGTCATGGCGACTTCTAAGTGGGTGGCGTCAGACCTAATTCGTGGTCTCTGAACACGCCTGAGGTGGTCCCATGTCGATCCTCACTTTCCGTTCCGGAGATATGGCAAAAAAAACAAAAAAAACGGCCGTATCTCCGGAACCGGAAGTCATGGAGACTTGGGGGTGGGCTCATTGTGATTTTTAGGCCTCATTTAGGGGGGGGTAGAACTTGGTTTCATCCACATGGGATATTCCTATCTGAAGATATTCGCATGTGGGTAGGGGTACCCATTACCTCGCTGAGCCTGTAACCTAACCCTAACCCTAACCCTAACCCTAACCCTAACCCTAACCCTAACCCTAACCCTAAACCCTAACCCTAACCCTAACCCTAACCCTAACCCTAACCCTAACCCTAACCCTAACCCCTCCCGTTACCCGTAGGGCCTTTGATACACCCTAACCCTTAACCCATCACTACCTTTACCCTAACCCTAACCACTAACTCTTAGCCTTACCTACATACCCTCTAAATCTACCCGTAACCCTCATCCCTAACCTTACCTAACCTAACAACCTCACTCTATCTTACCCTAACCAGTAACCCTCTAACCCTAACCCTTGATCTGAGGGCCTCTCAGATCTATCTCTATCTAACCCCCCTTGCCCTAACCGCTAACCTTTCCTTAACCTTTATTCCACCTTATCTAACCCTACTCAACTCTAATCTATCTCTAAACACCGGGAGTGTGGTC
>JAOPHQ010002544.1:5000-28026 GCA_030340625.1 Merluccius polli | reverse complement strand
CCCCCCCCCCCCCCCCCCCCCTTTGGTTTTCTGCTGTAACTGTGGTGATTAAAGTCCCATGTCCTCTTTATGTGGTTTGTTTGTTTGACCTCCACTGGCTTCCTGTAAGCTCGGATATGAGTCTCCTTAGTCTCCTTCCTCTGCTACGCCCCCCCCCCCCCCATTAATATTAATAATCAAAAACCATAACACTTACTGTATGTTTGTATGTATGTCCTGGCACTTACATTAGTATGTTGCACTTAGTATAGAATAGAATAGAAAGCTTTTATTGTCATTGTACAACAGACATACTGTAGGCACAACAAAATTACAGGGGGCTTCAACGAGGTGCTGGTCCTAATGTAGGTAATAGTATAATAAAACCACAATATAAATACAAAATAATACAAGTATATACATACAAAATACAAAAATACGTAGAGTATTCATAAAATGTGATTGCTGGTGTTTGCATAGCAAATGGTAAGAGCAGGATGTCACATGACAGGATTATTGCACATTATTACACATTATTGCACATAAGGTTATTGCACGTGACACAAAGGTAAGATTATTGCACAGGAAGTTTTGTGAAGGTAAAGTTATTGCACAAGAGATTTTTGCATGTTGGGGGGGGCTGGTTCAGGATGGTCCGCATTCAGGATGGTGATGGCTTTCGGAAAGAAACTGTTCCTGAGTCTGTTTGTCTTGGCTCTAGTGCACCTGTAGGCGGGCAGGATGGGTGTTGTCTCTGATAATGGTCTGCGCTCTGCTCAGGCAGCGAGATATGTACACAGTATATCTTTGACCACTCTCTGGAGCTTCTGCCTCAGTGCAGAGGGAGAACCACACCGAGGTGCAGCAGGTCAGGATGCTCTCGATAGAGGAACGGTAGAAGGTTAACAACAGCTTCTGGTTGATGTTGTCACGGTGGTGCCCAGGGAGGTGAAAGGCTGGCTGCAGATGTATGGGTTGGGATCTCAAAGCGTGCGAAGGACGGAGGTGTTCAGCTCCTCCGCCAGCTGGTCGCTTGAGTCCACAGCCGTGTTGTTCTGCCCCCTGAAGTTGGTGATCTCCTGGATGCTGCGCCACATCTGCCGTGGGTTGTGGTTAGAGAGATGATCCTCCATTTTGGCTTTGTAGTCCTGTTTGGCTTTAGTAATTCCTCTTTTCGGGTTGGCTCTGGCAGCTCTGTACAGTTCTGTATCCGATCTGAAGGCGGTGCTGCGGTCCCTGAGGAGCATCCTGATCTGGCTGGTCATCCGGTTGGGGAAAATCCGGATGCGTTTATCCACTGTGACATTCCCCATGCAGAACTTGATGCAAGATAGCACAGCCTCTGTGTGTGCAGCCAGGTCCTGGTGTTCAAAGATACTGCACTCAGCGTCAGCAAAACAGTCCTGGAGCTGGAGAAGTGCATCTTCAGGCCACGTGGTGATGGTCTTAGTCGGAGGAGTGGATGTAAGCAGGGGTAAGGAGCAGAGAGAGGTGGTCTGACTGACCTAAGTGTGGGAGTGCTATGACTCTGTATGCTTGTTTAATGTTAGTGTAGACATGATCTAATGGGTTACTCCCTCTGGTCGGGCACTTAACACGCTGGGAAAACGTAGGCAGGCCAGACTTCCGGTTTGCCTGGTTAAAGTCGCCCGCAATAATGTGGACGCCGTCGGGGTGGACCTGCTGGAGTTTGTTAACGGTGTCTGATAGGACCGAGAGAGCTATGCTAACGTTAGCATCTGGTGGTATGTATACAGCTGTGTCGGCTGCGTTTTTTGCGATAGGGAAAAGATGAGCCGACCGTTTTTTCAATTAAAAAAAAAAAGCTGGCAGCGTTTTTTGTCCCGAAAGCGCCGAGAGCGTTTTTTTCTGTCGCTTAGCAACGAACCCATTCTAGACCCCGACGTTTCCAAGTGTCAGTGTTCCGCTTGTGATTGGTCAGTTGTTAAAAAAAACAAAAAAAAACGCCTGACGTCGGGCGCTTTTTTCCTGAAAGTTGAACTTTTTTCAACTTTTTTTTACGCTCGGTGCGGGAGAAAAAAACGCCGAGGCGTTTAAAAAAAACGCTGGGACTTTTTCCAAAAACGCTCTGCTACATAGAAGAAAAAAAACCGCTAGGTGTGAACACGCCCTTATTATTGTGTATATAAAGACCACCACCTCTGCTCTTACCGGAGTCCTTGCTGCGGTCCCAGCGGTGAGCGGTGCGGTGAGCGGTGCGGCCCGCTAGCGGCGCGGCTGCGTCGGGGATCAGCGGTTCAGCCAGGTTTCAGCTATGATAGAAACACAGCAGTCTCGTACGTGGAGGTTTCCCTCGATGAGTAGTTCCAGCTCGTCCATCTTGTGGATCAGCGATCTTGCATTGCTGACAAACATACTCGGGAGGGGGAGGCTTGTGGGGGTCCTTCCCGAGTCGCGATAGCAGGCCAGAGCGGCATCCTCGCTTTTGCTTCCTCTCCCTCCCCCGTCTCCGCCTCTTGCCGGTGCCGACAACAATCCGCGGAGCTCCCGGTGGCCTCGCCGTCTCCGTTGGGATGTTGTATGTGCGGCGGGATTCGTCTGTTATGGCGATCTTCGTATTAAAACCGATGTCCAGAAGTTCTTGCCGGCTGTAGATCTTAGCACTGATCTCTGTTGTGTACTAGCAATGGGTGAACTTGGCAAGTGTGCGTGCTTGACACTTGTTCTAGTGACAAATGTACTTATTGTAAGTCGCTTTGGATAAAAAGCGTCTGCTAGACGCCCTAAATGTAAATGTACTGTAAATCAAATTCCCCCTTTTGAGGGTCAATGCAGATCTGAACTGATTTGAGAATGCGTTATTGTATGTAACAGTTATGGTATGTGCAGTGCAGTGTGTTAATAAAACATTCCTCAAAACAAAGAAAACCCCGATAGTGATCAGTTATAAGCTCTAGCGAGGCTCGCGACTGGCGGAAGTGTGTGTGTATATAGAGTGGGAAATCGTCTTAAAACCCGGACGTCCGTTTCCGGTTTGCTCGTCTCGAGGGACGCATCTCGCCCGGGGGCGGGGTTACGTCATCTCGTTGGCGACGGTGGCCGCGCACCAAAGCGCGCACAGGCAGGCTAGCGAACCCATCTTATAGATCTAATAAGTTATGCTTTTACAACAAGCTTTTTTATATGGAAAAGTGGTGTTTAATTTTCATAATATTTGTTTAGTGAACGCATAAAACCCTCAGTTTGTAATTGACCTTTCTCGTGACCTTAATAAAGTCTGAATTGAATTGAATTGAAATGGAATTGTAAGCGAAATGTATCATTACGATCTCAGTTGTTTAGTGTTACCTAGCAACTGAGGCTTTTCGTGTTGAAAATGATCACTGGTTAGAGGAGCGAGCTTGAACTCATATTAATGGTTCAAGCCCAGCGTCAATATTTCTGTCAATGTTTGCTTTGTTTTATCAGACATATTGATGTTTTTTTTTGTTTACCTTGACATGTCAAGTATAGACACAATGCTACAACTAATGTTAGTTTTGGACTGGATATTTACATGCCAACCCAAAAGGTTGTAAAAGTAGCCAAATAAGAGTTTGTTAGTCGCTTAGCCACTCTAAACACTAGAATCTGTATTTCTATGTAGTGACCAGAGCCGTATAAAGATATAGATTTATTTATAGGCTACGGCTCTGGTAGTGACTGTTACTGAGGTGTTAATGTTTGAAAATGAGGTAGTATACATTCATTGTGTTCAGGTGTAAAAAATAATACCAAAAGAAAACCAAATAAAAGTAAACTGTACAACTCAGTTCACAACAGGTATACCAGATTAGACATTCATGAGAACCCGCATGCTGGCTCTGTGCCTGCCTGTGCGCGATGCACCGTCGCCAACGTTTTGTTTTACGACATAAAACACGTCGGTAAATACCCCACTCGTGAATTTTGAAGCTTTTACATGTCTTAAAAACATTCTGGCGATTGCATTTACGCTTCAAAAGTCATAAAAGTAGTGTTCATTGGTGAATATTATTGCTTGCTTAACAAAACGTGTGAGTATCATAAACTGTTGTTTGCCACAGAGTTTATTATTCTCTGCAATAATCCAAAATCCAATGGGAAACACTTGTCGAGGTAACCCAGGGCGACGCTAACTTCCGGGTTGGGCCTACAGAAATACGCCACCGCTGCACTACTCGACGCTAAGGCGTCGCAATGGCCTCGCACACGCACATTAAGGTAACGTCTCTGCGGCCTCTTGAAGCTAGTACACTATTTCCATAAGTGGTTTTATTTAATTCATTAATCTATGTATGTATGTATTTATTTATTTATATTGAGGTTTTCTTTGTGTGCCTATAGATACATGCACACGTGTGTGTGTGTGTGTGCGCGTGTCTGTGCACGTGTGTGTCTGCGTCTGCGTGCGTCTATTCCCTCACACAAGGTGGTGCTGGCAGCAGGTCCTGCAGCGGGTCGTTATTATTATTATATAGCCTAATAATAATTACGATATACCGACTTGAAGCTAAGCTATCTAGCTAGCTTAGCCTTAAGTCGGTATATCGTCCAGCCCTATTCCCAAGGGGGAAGGACGGGTTAGCAGTAACCGCCAGTAACAGCTTTTACTTTCACTTTTTACTTTCACCTTGCCCCCCCTCCCCGGTGTGTGTGGGGCCATGAGGATAGGGGGGGGGGGGGGGGGGGGGGGGGGGGGGGTAAGGCCTTGTGGCTTGCTCCATCAAAGTCTTGTGTATGTAATGGACTTGGGGGGGGGGGGGGGGGGGGGTGAATGGGGTGAATGGGTGATTTTTAATGAATGTGTTATTAACGCCCCCCCCCCCCCCCCCCCCCCACACACACACACCCCCCTCCTAGATCGGTATCATCGGGGGGTCTGGTCTCGACGACCCAGACATCCTGGAGGGGAGGACCGAGCGGTACGTGGACACGCCGTATGGGAAGGTGAGCTTGAATACACTAATACACTCCCCATTACTCATAAGTGTGTGTGTGTGTGTGTGTGTGTGTGTGCGTGTGCGTGTGCGTGTGTGTGTGTGTGTGCGCGCGTGTGTGTGTGTGGTCGTGGTCTCTCAGCTGATGTATGCGGATGGACGTGTTGCCCTAACTTGTGTGTCCTCCTTTCCAATAGCCTTCAGACGCGCTGATAGTGGGGAAGATCAAAAATGTTGAGTGTGTGGTTCTGGCGAGGTGAGCGTGTTTATTTACTAAGTTTATTTTCTTAACAAATGGACCGACTGGCCCGCCCTAGCGGACCACCCAGTACTTCTGATGAAGATGAAAAGATACGCGAGATTGAGAAACCATATGTCACGGGTTCACCCAGTAGAGGGCGCACTTGGCTCATTCTTTGTTGTATTTTGTTTGTTGTGTTTTGTTTTGTTGTGTTTTTTATGGTATGCTGTTTTTATTGTTGCTTTTTGTATTTATTTTTGTATGTATTTGTTGTTAATGAATTAAGGATTAATTATTGTATGCTGTTTTTATTGGGGGTTTTTGTATTTATTTTTGTATGTATTTGTTGTTAATGAATTAAGGATGAATTATTGTATGCTGTTTTTATTGTTGCTTTTTGTATTTATTTTTTAATGTATTTGTTGTTAATTAATTAAGGATTCATTTGTGTATGCCGTTTTTATTGTTGCTTTTTGTATTTATTATTTTAATGTATTTGTTGTTAATTAAGGATTCATTATTGTATGCTGTTTTTTAAAAATATTTATTTTTAATGTGTTTGTTATTACTGCATTTATGATTCATTAATTGTTGTTACTTAGGCACGGGAGACAGCACACCATCATGCCGTCTGACGTCAACTATCAGGCCAACATCTGGGCTCTGAGGGAGGAGGGCTGCACTCACCTGCTGGTCACCACGGCCTGTGGCTCTCTCAGGGAGGAAATACAACCGGGAGACATAGTCATCATCGACCAGTTCATTGACAGGTAAGCCCAAAAACAATAGCAGCCTTAATTAGGGCTGGACGATATCGTAAAAAAGTAATATTGTGGTGATTATTTTGACAGATATTGCAATATGGTTTACTATTGGTGGGCGATATCCCGACTTTTTAAGGTACAACGATATATTTTCAAACAAGATGTAGGATGAGACAATACCGTTTATATCGATATAGTTTGATGTTGCGTTAAAATACATAACCCGTTTCTTCCGTAAAGCCGTGCCAGTGTTTACATCTCTCCTCTCCCACACTCTCCGCCCCACTCACTCACAAGTTCTCCTGCAACATGGAGGGAGCAATAGGTAAATAAATCTCAGCGTAAATCCCATTTTGAAAAAGTAACGTACATTTTCCAAACAGCACATACGACGATCATTTTCTATATCGCAAAGCTTTCCAACGAGTTATAATTTGTGGTATTCCCTAAATCCTAACCAAGGAGAAAGTGTGCATACATCCAGAATGCTGAGCTGAAGCACATGGCCGATCGTCGAACTGAGCTTAAAGGGGCTATAGACGATATATTTAGCCACAAGATGTCGCACTAGAGCACCAGCATCTCAAACCACAACAATTGGGAGTGTCCTTTACCTTCTTAACTCATCTCATGCACGGCGCGTGCGTTATCATGAACGCACCGCCGGACCGGACACCAAAACAAAGAAAATAGAAGCTAAGATTACAACACACACAGAGGGAGGGTGACGTCATTCTCTGGTCAGGACGCCATTACTCCACTATATCTCTACATAGCCAATAGTTGTTTGCTACTATATTAATGTTCAGGATATCGTCTATAGCCCCTTTAAGGCTACACTAATACACTTTCAGTTTTACACGGCGGTTTAAAACGAAAATGATCTCCATTCTCACTAGCGTTTTAGCACTGTTTCAGAAAGAATCTTCTTCCATACTCACATGCCTGAAAACGCATATCACATGACCATTCACGTACACTGGGCACTCTGCGGTTGGTTACAGAAAATACTACAGAAAATAATACGAATCAACGCCTGTAATTCGTTATCCATTAACCGCTTCGAAGGCTGATGAGGTTTGTTTTCTTCCAGAAATGGTCATGTAGTAGGGGGCATGACGAATCAGGGAAGGATGCGTCGTGACTGATGAGAACCGGATGCGAACGTGGGTGTCTGTGTCCTCTCTACAATCTCCGTGTCCGCCCGTCCAGACTAGTCCAGACTGAAATGCAACCCTGGAGTATTCAACATTAAACGGGGTCAGCAGTGTTTTCAATAATCTCCGCTTTAGGGGCTCGAAAACACCGGAGTAGTGTGTACAATGGGCATACACGTAGCAAAAGTTATGCATTTTAAGACGAAAACGTATTGGTGTGGCTGTAGCCTTACTACTCAAACTTAACTATTCTGTCAGAGCAAGTAGGCCTGTTATTTTTGTTCACATTTGTATTGTTATTTGCACAGATGTGTATTTTGTTAAGCAGGAGAGGAAAACCTGTAAATGTACTGTATTTTAATCAGTCTGTTGTTGTTAAAAACAACTGAAGGAGCATTCTCAGAGATGGGTCTATTTTTTTTATTTAGAATAGGCTATTTATTTTATATCATTTTTAATTTACACGTTGATATATTGTGCAGCTGTATATTTTCAAACGGGGAAGGAAACCGTGTCTTTGCAATTCAGCTTAAAAATACAGAGATATGATCTTTGGTCCCCATCGCACAGCCCTAGGTGGGAATGATGCATCACATCACAATTTTAATTTTCACTGAAAAAACATTTTGTTTTCTTCCGGAAATGTTCATGAAGTAGGGGCATGACGAATCAGGGAAGGATGTGTCGTGACTATTCAAATCATGATGTGACATTTGTTGGTGTCTGTACCAAACAAACATGTTTTCTTACATCTGAAGGAAAAAAAAGTGTAGGCCAGGGTCTCTGCAGCACTACAGTACTTGTATAAAGGTGTTATAGATTTACATTTACACATTGTACCCTCATCAAAGAATTGCAGCTCCTGCGATTTGGATATTGCACTTGGCCATATTGCGATTTTGATAATATTTTGATTAATTGTTCAGCTCTAGTCCAATATAGTCAAGTATTGACTTCTTTAAGCTAGACTTTGGTGGGCAGATGGCTCCATCTCTCCCACCTATGTAGCGACAGCACACAAGTGGGTGGAAAGTAAAGGCTGAGAATGATAGATCATAAACAGTTTAAAAGTGTACAAGATGGAAAATCTGAATTCACGAAATTGATTTGATAAAGAACTGTGTTTTTGGATACATCTGATCTATAAATGTGCTTCAACGGTATGTGTACATGTGTGGTATATAAACAGGATTATAGTATTTTCATAGGTTGACCTATAGCTGCTGTTCTTTCCTAGTTGTGATCTGTCACTACAGTCAGTGTTAATGTTGTCCCTCATTGGCGCTGTGTTGCATTTGGTTGAATAAATATTCAAGTCGCTCTGCAGATACACCCACAGTATTCAGTATTTTTTACAACTGCTGTTTTCTAGTTGTCTGTTATTCTACGATGAATAGTGCAATTGTGTTATTTTAAATCCAGCACAGAGACCTAAACGTCCCTGCTGTCCAATTGAAAATATCGGCAACGAATGTAGTGCACTGTTGTCTCTTTTATAATGACAGACTGAGCAATAGATGCTGACATGAAAGAATTGTTACCACATCTTCCCACGTATCTCACTGACAGGATTTGTCTTACTTTGCGTGGGGGAAAAAGTCACATAGCTTAGTCATTGGCTGTTTTGAAACGCACGATGAGGCTTATCAGTCCGGTTGGGTGTTTAGTTGTAGGTGCTTCCCCATAACCGTAATCTTCTCAGTGAGGTAGCTTTAAAAATACAAGCAGTTATTTTTGAAGCTGGTTGGTTTCAGGGTTCCTAGGTTGCCCAAAGCTTCACAACTATTTTCCTGAGGGCTTAAGTGTCCGTAGAAACTGTCAAGTCAGATGAAGAGAAGACAATACAGGTATTTTGTTTTTTAACAATAAAGGCCACTTCCTTTCTTCTTTTTTTCCCACACTGCATATCAATTACCTTGTGACTTCTGAGAAAAATAGCAAACATTCGTTTTTTGCTCAGCTAGCTGTTGGTGACTTTTAGCAGGACTCTTTCTATTGGCAGCACCCTTTCAAGTCACTAATGAATGAGTGGCCCTCACTCAAAGAACCAAAGTATTTAAACTCAAATTCAAACTATTTAAACAAATGCAAATGCCTCAAACACGACAAACTATCTCCCCGCTGACAGCCGTCTCTGTGCAGCACTATCAGGGTTAATTATATGTCACAGCACTGGCCCGATGGGGACAGTGAGTTGAAAGATTTACCGGCCCAATGTGACTTTTTTGCTGGCCCCGGGGCAGCGGGACCCCTTATAGTGTGACGCTGCTTCAAGTGCTCTTCAAATGTGTGCTTTTGGTAAGATTAGCACATGTGAATACACAAGGCATCCAAGCTAAACACAGTTGAACTGAAGTGTTTTCCCCGTGGCCGTACTTTTAATATATGGGTGTGTGGGTCTGTTTGTAACCTCATGTAACAATCGGAGTATTATATTTAATTTCCCTTTCTCTTCTCGTAATTGTGGCTCTGAATATGTGGCTCGTTCCTTTAGTGTACCGTGGATATCCTCGGGTCACGAGGTTCCTGTTGTTGTTTTTATCCTGTTTCTTGAAACTCAACGTGGAAGTAGACAAATAGGCAATAGCTTACATAAACCAAACTACTATTCTTAACATCATGCTAATTTTCAGACAAGGGGGTTGTGTTTCCGGATTTATGACAAAATCTAGTTTTGATATTTAACAATCTTTTGAAAAATGAATAATAAAAAATAGACTAATGTGTAATTGTGTGGTTTGTGGACATCAAGTGGGACTTCTTGTCCCTCCTACAATTTCTAACTCGAATGGCTTTTACCCGTGCTGTTTGGGTTTATTATTCCTCCAATGCTAAATTTACAATTGGGTTACTATAAATTAAGTTATTTATTAAGAAACCTCCCATTTTTTTTAAATACTCTTATTTGGTTACGTGTTGCTCTCCATTGTCATGCCTCTGCATTATTCTCGTTAGTGAATTAGCTTCCCACATTCACACGTGGATTCCTACCAGTCGCAGCACAATGACGGCACTTATTCGGCATAGGTGCCTGAATGCATTATTTTGAAGTCGAGCCCCAGAGTTGGAAGAATTGAGAATGTGTGTACATTGTGTGCATGTATGAGAGAGCCTATACACATCGGTAAAACCTAGATGGCAACCTGTCTGCCAACCAGCCATCTGTGCATATTCCAGAGATGCAACCACCATGAACCGAACACTGCGATGTGCAGTTAGTTGGTTCATGACACACATTTTCTACCGCATAAGCAAAGGCTGTACAATGGGCTCTGTCTACAACTGAAACAGGAGGACTTATTTGTGAGCAAAGAATTGTCATAATAAGGCCGGCCGTATCAGGATCAGGAAGTGTGAAAAGCTTTTCAGTAATGTTTGTCCATGTGTTTTGTTGTAGTATTTAGTTAATTTTTCCTCTGGCTAGTTGATGTCGATGAAGCTAACTTGATACTAAAAGCCCGCCAAAAAAAAAAAATCAAGAAAGAAGGAAGCTGCTTGTAGGGGAATATGTTTGGACTTGTTTCTTAGCATGTGACCGTGCAGTGTTACCCACAGGTCTGAAATCTACTTGTGGTGGTATCCGGCAGAGAGGCTAGGCATTTCCCGCCGGCACAAAAATGGGGGGAGGGAGGTGCGCGCGATGCAAATTGTTTTTTTTTTAATCTTTATTTTATATGCCTGCCTTATTTAATCGAGTAAACACAGCAACTGTAGGACCATTATTAAGAATAAAAAGTGTCATAAACTGTTGATAGACAGTAACAGTCTCAAACATTTATAACAGCATCACACATATAACCATTGTGCCAACCACTGGCCTGTATTCCCACGCAAATGGTCATGTCAACCTGTCTAGCTTCCATTAGGCTTTTAGTCAATGTTTTCTTTGGTCGCTTGCTGTGAATAAAGATTGAACCATGTACATACCTTGGACTAATTATGAATTAAATAGCCCTCAAGAGGTTAGGGAGGTTGGGGATTAGAGTAGTTGTACTCAATGATCGATAACAGCTTCAGTCAATTAAAAGGAATTGCTTCACTTTTTTTTTTTTTATGTCCAACATAAAGGAAGTTATTTGTGTCTGAACTGTGATCCATGTTAACAGGATTATATTATTGTAGCAGTCGCTCCTGCCACACGCCACCTTAGTGGCTTTTGCTGGGGCCCTCCGACACAGACCACAGGTAGATGTTGAGAATGCATTTATTGGAGATGGGGAGATAATAATATACGCCGAGCAGATGTTACATGCTGCCATGACAAAGGCTCGGGTGTGTTTTGATAGCTGGGTTATCATGGGTGCCATGATTGCTCATGCACCACAGGTGTGCAGCCCCACCCAGCCCAGAGTCTAACCAGTCTGACTCAGACCAGCTGAGGCTGTAAACCAGCTATCAACAACACACACTCCACACACACCCCCTCCTTTAAAAGGAACACTATGAAACTTAAAGACTGCTTTGTTTCACAGTTAATATTATTTAGTCATCAAGTTCATCAAGTTCCAATTACGAAATGGTTCAACTAAATAGTTGTCAAACTAATTTGATTTAATTTATTTGTTTTTTGATTAAGCTGATTACATTGTGGATTTCATAACAAACACTGAAAAAGCGTCTCATGGCTCACATAGCATTGGAGTTTAATCCATGAAAGAAAACCATCTAAAAATAGCTAAGAATATAGCTTTAAGAAAGCAGAAATGTTAATACTTTCAGTACAATCGGCGTTTGTTATTATGGGGCGGTCTCTTGTCTGAGCAGGCGCTGTACTGTGAAGAGTTAGTGGCTGTTGGAACTGTTCTTTAACAGTTCTGTATCTAGAAGGTTCAGTTCAAAATTGAAAATGTCTGTGCCTTCATCTTTAAATTGGATGGGTTCAACAGTAACATTTTAATGGTTTCATGTCTAAATTATATTGACATTAAGTTATATATTTTTTAATATTATATTGATACTTTTTTTCACCCCAACAACTTATTGTTGAGAAGTTCACCATATTCATGTAGTTAATGGAAATAAACTTCCTCAAATAGTGTTTAGCGCTAATGTTGAAATGGAACTACTCAATTTTGATTGTATACTTTGATTGTTCTTCGATTGTTGAAGTGCCACTGTAAACACTAAATGTTTCCTAAATGCTCTCCACTAGGACTACGAAGAGAGCCCAGACTTTCTACGACGGCCAGCCCAACCACCCCCCCGGTGTGTCCCACATCCCCATGGCAGAGCCCTTCTGCAACAGGACCAGAGACGTGAGCAGCACCTTGACCCGGCCCCATTTCTTTAGACCACACCCCCAACATGTGACATCATCATTTTAAATGATCATTGCTAGCTTTTCAAACCAGCAAATTCCTTTTCTTGTCGGATCAGGTATAACAAATAATCTATGGGCGTAGCTACTTCTGGCGCCACCTATTAGCGGATGGCTAACGCGGTCCAATCAAACAGACATAGGTCTTCCATCTATCACACACTGGATTTCACCCACCACCACCCTCAGCCTCCACCTGCTTTGGCTCTGCTCTATATTGTATGCAACCTACACAATGGGTTGAGATATCTGATGTACCACATGGGGCACTGCAGTACAACCAGCTTGCCCTTCAAGACAATACGTTAATACTTTTTAACTATCCTTTCACATCAGGGAGAGCGTTTTTGTAGTATTGACATCCAACATATGTAAACGTATATTTAAACATTAATATTGTGTCTTCTATTAGAACTAATATAACCTTTATGTTATGCGTAGTATTAATATGCATCACTTGGTTCATAACCTCTATCCGAAAGATGTTATGTGCTTCACAATACTAACCACACTGCCATTGTTTTCAACAAGGACAACTCGATTCAAATGTTTCTTCCTTGGGTCCTGTGGAGCAACACAACACGACTCCGCCCCCCTTGCCTTAGGCCACGCCCTATGTGTGACATCATGATGACTGTTGGTGTCTCCTTGCTGGTGCAGGTGCTGGTGGAGGTGGCGAGGAGCCTGGGCATCAAGTGCCACATCCGGGGCACCATGCTGACCATCGAGGGCCCCCGCTTCTCCTCGCGGGCCGAAAGCCGCATGTTCCGCCAGTTGGGCGCCGACGTCATTAACATGACCACTGTGCCCGAAGTGGTGCTGGCCAAGGAAGCGGGGCTGTGCTACGCCAGCATCGCCATGGCGACAGACTACGACTGCTGGAAGGAGCACGAGGAGGCGGTGAGTGACGTCGGACTACTTCGCCGGCCGTTCTCTCTAACCCTAATCTCGGATCCGGTCCTGCTATGTTATAGCAGAACTTCTGGGGGGGAGACGGCACAGAGCCGGGGCCGGACACCAGCAAGGGGCGGAGTTATGCCTTGTTTCCCGTTGACAAAGCTTTTGGATTTTTTTACAAATGTATTTCTACACTGGCCAGTCTACATAGTGTTCATTTAAAACCTTTACAGACATTTTTTTTTTACAGTTTACCAGTGCTAGCCGAGTTTGTGTTCGCTGTTAGCCAATAGCCAATTACCCGCTTACAGATCCCCCACCTCCATATTGGTTTCAGCAAAACAAGCAAAACACAAGGGAAACGCCCCGTTCACCCAGATTTGAGCTTGTCTGCCATCAGACTTAAGATATTAATCTAAGGTCTGATTTGTGAGACTGCTCTAACCCGTGACTCAACCCCGCGAGCCAATCTGACGAGCGCCGGCCAGAAAGATGACATCATTCATACTTGTTAATAGAACCTGAAATGCATTGCAGGGCCTGATGCATACGAATCTCGCCCTCCATTACAGTCCATGTTTTACTATATATTAGGGCTGTCCCCGACTCAGAATTTTGTAAGTCAAATCGTATTTGGCTGTTCAATACAAAGATTTGACTATTCATTCTTTTTTATTATTATTTTTTTCCATATAGACTATCTGGCAATCAGAAAATCCATTGGCATGAGTCTCTGTGATGATTTCGACCACAGTAACATAGTCAAATGCAACAGTCATGGCAACATATTTTTGAGCATTTAAAAAATAATTAGAAGACAGCTGCATATGATGCAAGATTTGAAATGCCGACATGTAGGCCTAGGTCTAATGTCGGGCTACCATATGGACTTGTCGGAATAAAATGAAAATGGTACTGAACATTTTAAATAAATTCACGGCATTTCCGCTTCAAAATAACTTCTCGTCTTCAACAGGATATAGGCTTATAGGCTACTGTATTTATCTTTAAACATAATAAATAAATCTTAAGTGTAAACAAATAAATACACACTTACAAGTTAAGATTTGTTATGCGCTGTTTCTAGCTGTCATCTAATGTGGCAGAGTTCTCTGATCCAGCATAGTCTCTGTAAGCAAAGCGGGCCTGGGAATCAATGTGACACAAGGTAGCATCACCTGTATACAGTTCTGCACATGATGGTCACACCCACAACAGATCGAAGATGCAGACAGTCAATACCACAACACACTAAAAATAGATGAGGCAGGAACTGGTCTTCGACAGAACAGGAATTGACCCTGTGAGGGATCAGTCATAGGTTGTACAGTGTTAACAGTTGAGATCGTAATGTATTGCTGAGTTGGCAATGTAAAACAACAGAAAAACAACAATAGGTACAACAGGTCAAAACAGTTCAACTGAGGTATAAGGTCCATTTAGGCACAAGGCCTACAATATTAATACATCCTAACAGTTGTGAACTATCTGCCATCATTACCACATGGTTGTTGTTGAATTATTCGCTGGTTTCAGCTTGACCTACATTTCATTTTCAATCAATGAAAGTGACGTTGTTGTGACTCCTGTCCGTCATGCAGTGCATTCAGTGCAGCAGCCCAGGCCCACGCGAGAACTCGCCAGGGAGACAGCCGCGGTAGCGCTGCTTTGTCTTTTTTCACAATTGAATATTACTTTTCACAATCTGATGGTTTTTTTGTACAATTTGATTATATAGTCAAAGTTCGAATATTCGCTTGACGGCCCTATATACCTTGTTGTGTTGAACATCCTCTAAGAATTAGTTTTTTAAAACGCAGATCGAGAACTGCGGCTTGTGGTGTGTCTTCATATTGATGATCATAGGCAGAGTGGCAGACAATGAAGCATTTATGCCCTGCGACAGTAACGCCGTCAGAGTGACCATGGGCTTCAGAACTGAAACGATGTCTCTCCTCTGCGATTCTCCACTGGGCTGATGTTGGTGGGCCCTCTCGCTGGTACCAGGGTCTGGCAGCACCGCGGTGAATGGCCTTTTCTGTTCCACAGCGTGGGTCAGTTTGTTCAGTCACTTTCTGTAGCAGTTGCTTTTCTTTAAGTGCTGCTGTGGCTTTAGCACTTTGTGACCGACCGGGCGCCTCGCAGCTGCTATGGTGCGACAGACCGGTCCTCTTTTAGCCCCTGGCTGGGGCGCCAGTCATCTGTAATAAAATGGGCAGTCGCTGTCATGCAAGACTCCATTTGCTGTGACGTCCAAATGCCAGTAGTGAAACTTACTGCGGCACTGACCTTAAGTTCCTCCATACCTACCTTTCTCATCGTGTCATATTTTGCCATCGATGCGTGCATAACAGCGTCACTTTTAGGGACATTTTAGCCTGGCTCCAGTGTCCATTGGCTTCTTTAATCCTGCACCCTCAATAACATTCACAGGCCTCATATCTAGTGCAATGAAATGCACTTCTCACAATTACCGACCACTCCAGGTTTCAGCTTCTCATATCTGTTAACCTGTTAGCATGTTGTCACGTGGATTTTGCAAGCGCACCTGCTAGCCCCGCTGCTAGAATCTAAATATATTTATGATTAGGGTTAGGGTTATATTTATGATTAGGGTTCCCCTTATTTGTAATTCCTCATTGAAATGTAATCCCTGTGCATTTAAAAAAAAAAAAAGGAACGACTGCTTGACTTGATGAATGTCCACTTCCAGGGGTCAGCCCTACTATATATTGCCGAGCCTAATCTGTCCAATCAAGTTTAAAATTAAATTGCTGGAACATTACAAGGTTGTCATTTCCATTGAAAACTGCAAGTAAATCGAAGTCGACTCAAAAAATTGCAGCCTTGTGCGGCCTGCTCCATCGTTTTTGTGGTTGGTGGGCGGTTTTGGTCTAAGGAAGTGCTCTGTATGACACACAGGGAGTTTGCTCCAGCCGGTTTCTTCACGTGCGCTACGTTGTTTCGGTTTTAATCACCCGCTCTACCTCTCCCGTTCTAATTAATGTCACCAAACTTGTTTGGTAAGGGCAAAAATCTTTTGTATCTTCTGTTTATCTGATCATTACCTACATATACACGTAACTAATCTTACTGGTCTTCTCATCTGGTGTGATCTTTCAGCTAAACATTGGAGTTAACCCTCCTGGACATCGCTATTAACATTAACCGCTCCCCCGATGGAGGACCAAACATCCACACGCACTGGACACGAAAATACAAACAAACATTTTTTTCAATTTTTTTTGTTTGACAACCGTCAAGCACCATTGCAATTGCTTGCTTTTAAATAAAGTTGTGTGCCGTAATACGGTGTATAAATACAATTAACAACGTTCAATGTCTCCTTTTTGGTTGTTCCGACAACATTCAGAACCGATGCCGTTAATAGGCGGCCCGCTTCGTCCATGTGCTTGTAAACGTTATATTTTAAAGGCTCATTATTATGGTTTTGTATCATCTGTAAAGTAGTTTCTTTTACAACACTCTCCTTCACCCTGGAACTCAAACCATTTTCCGATGCCCCAAAAAATACGTTGAAATAATTACATTAAAAGTACAACAAGTTGTCGACTATCGAAATACGACAAGTCGATGAAGAAAATCTTAGTTGGGGGCAGCCCAGAATGTTTTTCCAAGTTGCACTGACTGGAATGAGCAGTTAATAATCCTGCCTTGAATGACCAGTTTGAGGAGAGGACTTACAATGAACTTATTGGTCCCTGCTTTTGAGTACCACAACCATTTTCCCATTAGCCAGCTTTCAGTTAAAAAATTAGTTTTTGGGACAAAAATGTTTCGTCTTGCTTGACCGATATTGACGGACTAGAATTGGTATTACTTGGTTAAACCTGCACTATGCAACGCTCCATTCATTAAAATTGTGCCCCGTGATTCCTTTGAAAAGTGAGTTAGTTTTGCTGAGGAAGTGAAAGCAAAACGAGACATTAGGCTAGCATGGGGAGTGGAACGCCACAAGAATGTCTTCCTGCTAGCTACACCTACATGCCAGTCAGGGCGCTACATATCTGTAAAGAGGCCTAACTGGCTTCGGAGAATACATCCTGCGTGGCAGGATTTTTCCACTATGGGTCCCGCCCATCCAAATGTGCCAAGTCTGTTGTACTGTATGATGGACTGAATGATAATAAATAAACAGACATTTGTCTCCTGGAAAATGCCACAGCTTTCAGAAGGACTCCTGTATCACATCATGAATACTTTCTATATGAAGCATACCTGGTAGCATCTTATATTTAGGATTATTGTCAAATCAATATTGCTTTAAAAAATTGATCTATAATCATTTTTGCAACCATTTGCCAGGTTTGTTTCGAATGGAATATGGTCAACTTTGCTTTGAAGTTGCAAGCCAAGCAACAATGAGATTAGTTTTTTTTCTTTTATTCCAAGTAAAGTAGTTGACTTTAAAAGCTTTTTATAGTGAAAGAAGCATAAATTAAGCTTTCTATCATGGTTGTAAATGCGCGCGAGCACACTCCACACACACACGGTCGGCAAACAGTCGGCAAACAGTCAGCAACCACAGCGAGAATATTTTCAATGGCTTTTGAGTGACCTCTCGCTCTCTCCTCCCCCCCCCCCCCCCCCCCCCAAACGGAGGAGTGTTTGATTGTGGTGCCTTGCTTGTCAATACTACAGCTCCGGCTTACAGCTACAACTCAGTTCCGGCAGCTGACCTCTTCCCCCTCCTGTTGCAAAACGCTCACCACATCCTTCCGCCGCCCCCCCCCCCCCCCCCCCCCCACCACCACCACCACCACCGGCACCACCACCACCTGCACCCCCACAGACACTCTCTCCTCCTGCCTTCCACGCTACGTCCTTCCCCTCCGCCCCCGACCTCCGCTAGCAGCCGGCCGGCCAAGAGCTCTTCTGAGTCACAGTGAGTCACCGCCAGGCTGGGCTCCGGCCTCCGGATCGCTGTTAATACCATGGTGGTCCTTGTCGCTAACCCAAGACGAAAAAAAAAAAAACCCCACGCAAGAGTTTACTGACGTGATCCTACTATACAGAGCAGTTGGTATGCCGAAGATTATGTTCAGCGTATGAAGCGGGTCTTTGTTGTTTGTTTCGTTATGTAGTGTTGCTACTTAACTGGTTTCCCGTTTCACTTAGTCTTTTCTGTGTGTGTGTGTGTGTGTGTGTGTGTGTGTGTGTGTGTGTGTGTGTGTGTGTGTATACGTGTGCGTATCCGTTTGTGTGTCCTGAATGGTCCCCTCAGGTGATCTGGGGAAGGTGTGCTCCAAAAATCAATATTTAACCAGCATCATCTGACCGTCTACTTCTGTTTTCCAATTCAATAACCTGCAGGCTGTTCTGCTCCTCCTTATCCCATGCAGCGTTAAACCATGTCAACTTTGAAGAACACAACTAAATGTCATTATCATCCGTTTTTCCATTTTCACCCAGCATTTTCTCTAAATCCAAAATCATTTACAAACCATTTGCTCACTTTGTACAAGGATCGTTTCAAACTTTGCCCAGAGTCGTTTGTTTCCGTCAGGACTCTAATGGATACAAAATGACCATGTTGGTTTACTTTGTGGTTTGTTGACAATTAAACGCATCAAGTGGGAAATGTACGTGGATCATTAATGAACTATTTCAGTTAACCGGGTCATGTGCTCTTCCTGACTCAGGTGTGTGTTGACAACGTACTGAAGACCATGAAGGAAAACGCAAACAAAGCCAGCAGCATCCTGCTCACAGTCATTCCCCAGATCTGCCAAATGGATTGGTCTCAGACCATAAAGGGCCTGAAAGTATGTCTTCATCTGTCATTTCCTTTCTTTTGCCCAACGCTTCCGTTATATCAGATTTCGTCATTTGGCAGAATATCAAGCTTTTATCCAACTGACTTACAAAAGCATATAAAGTAGCAGAAATTAATCAGAAATATACATTTTTTGTGGTAAGAGACGTACAGAGATTGTAAGTCTCAACCAACGACTTCAACATCGTGTTAAAAACAGCTAAAAAACACAAGTTCCAAACAAACAATACCAAATATTGTTAACTATTGTAAGTATTAAACACGACGGTATTTGGTGTTTGAACTCCAAATCACTTGTGATTTACTTGAAAACTTGACATTTGTGCGGTGTGTGTGTGTGTGTGTGTGTGTGTGTGTGTGTGTGTGTGTGTGTGTGTGTGTGTGTGTGTGTGTGTGTGTGTGTGTGTGTGTGTGTGTGTGTGTGTGTGTGTGTGTGTGTGTGCGTGCGTGCGTGTGTGTGTGGACTGTCGTTTTGGATAATGCTGATCCTTTATTAGGTGGTAGCAATTTTGAGACCGTAGTGTTTATATATAGTGTATATAATACTATGATTCAAAATACAGTATAAATAAATGAGGGTTCAGCTATTCTCTTGCAAACCAACTTATTACTATTATTTCTTTTTACATTAAAAAAAAATCCTGAATATTGTATCCTTTTTATTTATTTTTATTAGGTAGCCCCGGTTTTCATGAATAGATTTATTTATTATTATATATTTTTGCTATTTTGCCATAATTCAAAAATACCTAATTTCTGTCATGGCCTCAATTTGGATTTAGGAAATTGAACAATGGAACTAAGAGGACATTAAAACTGAAAAAACGACTACTTCATTAATAATAAAATTATAATTTCATTATTTTAGATTTTTTAAATAATACATATAAAACTATAATTCCAATAAATAATCAGAAATCTACATAACTAAAATAATCATGTATTTAATAGTATTCTTCTCTGTATTCCAGACGATGGCTCAGTCTTCAGTGATGTTGCCCAAGCACTGAGTAAAGCCTCTCCCACACACACGCCGCCATCTTGTCCCCACGCTGCAGCCCTCCTCCAGTGCCTCCTCCTAGGTTTGCATCAGTGCTCAGAAAGTCTGCTCAGTGTTTCCTGTTCCCAAAGCTGCAGATAACGGCAAGGTTCATTATGTTGTCTACACATTTAATTCTGGCAGGCCTATATACATTTATTTGGCTTTTATGGAGGAACTCCCCAAGAGTTCAGAAGATCAGTGTTCAAAGGTCTTGATCACATTTCTTTCGCTTTGTGTTCACAGTGTTCATGTCTATTAAAAGTGTCACATTTGTTGTGCATGATTTAGTATTTTACAGCGCACTCAGCTGTTGGAAACATTGATTGACTTAATGTAAGAGATAATAGCAGTTCTCTGGAATGAGAGTATTATTTAGCCTACATTAGCTGATTTTTTTTTTTTTTCATGTGACGCTTGTTTGAATGGCGAATGGAAATGTATTTTTATAATATGAAGTGAATCATCAGCTGGTGTGATTGGGGGTGGGGGGGGGGGGTCAAAGGCTACTTTATATAGTTGGGTAACCTGCTGTATAATAGGTCTAATGTGCTATGTGATTGAAAAACTTCAATAAATACAAATGATAAAATTGGGATTTTATTGAAAGCTTTGCATGTGGAATAAATTGTAGGCCTAAATGTAGAAGGTAAATTACAGACTTGATCGATTTAATATTTAACATGAACCACATCGGTACTTGGGGATGTAATTATTTGAGAAACGTTTGAAGAGAAAGTGGAAGTAAAATGTGCAATCAAACTATGACCTACACATTAACGAATGTATAAATATATTACAGTCGTAAAGGCCTAATCTAATCTGATTGCATGCAAGATGCAAAGATCCCTTTACGTCCTGGGTTAAACGGTCAACAAATATACACTTGAAATGCCTGAGCCTATCTTCAAACTAAAAATAAAATAAAACAAATTACACTTATCTGCTAAACCTACAAGCACACATTGAAACATTTTGAAAAATGAAAATAAAGGTTTTTTTTGTTTTTTTTGTTTTTTTGCACAAATGCCAAGTCACATATTTTATTATTTTTGTATTTGTTTTTATTTTCCACAACCGATTACCACCCCACAAAGCAGTGCGTCCTGGGCCTGAAGCCTGGGACCACAGAGACCTGGACCCTAGTGCAGGAAGCGGGCCTTGGTCCCGCAGAGGAAGACTGGTTTAACGGGCGCGTCTCGGGCTTTTATTTTGTAAAAAACATGCGCGTTACAATGCACCTTGGCAACAGCGTATAAAGATGTTAAATAAATAAACTTTGGCCTACAGCCTACATTAAAAAACAACAAAAAAAAAAACGATTAATTTATTTAACAACGAATTGAGACGATTTATATCGAAACCATCTTCTCAACATTTCGATATGAAACCCTATTTTAACAAATGTAAATGTTATTCACAGAGCTATATTCGTTATAACGCCTATCTTTAGGCCTTTATATATCTCTATATAGCTATATATAGGCTATATATAGATGTATATAGATATATATATATCTATACATCTATATATATCTCTCTATATATAGATATATAGATATATATATTTTTTAACCAATCAGCATTTAAGTAGGCCAATTCTCAAACTGCGCACCCCAGTCTTAAAAATATATGGGCTACAAAAACATGATTAACAAATTATTGCTCGGATCAAAACTGTCTCTTTGCGAGCCAGACTTTTGAGGCCTTTAGTTAGTCCTCTTCCAGTGCTGGGGGACGGGAGGGCCCTTGGGGGCCAGACTGTTGGGGCAGATTGGCCCCGTCTCACCGGCCAGACGGACGTGTTAATATAAAGTGCACAGTAGGCGTATTGCCAGTCTATCCAGGACGTGAAAAGACGTGACTCAGTACAGGCTCCGTCCAGCGTAGTTCAAATATCAACGATCAAATACAAATAACCAGCAACCCGTCCGGTCTGGTAGGTGTTCAAACTACAGCCAATAATAACCGTATTTTAGTTTAAAAAGGGGAGTTTCGTTAAATATATATTCAGCAATGGATCAATAAAAGCAATAAATAAAATGATCATAACGACGAACAGTCGGATAGCGGCCTAAAAACAAGACCAGGCCTGCAGGTCCAGTCTGCAGGTCCAGTCTGCAGGCCCCTTCATCATCGGTTCCCCCATAATAAAATAAAAAGGTCCGCAAGGGACGAGAAAAGCGAAACCAAATCCTTTTGAAAGCCTTCCCCCACACCCCCACGTGTCTCCCCTCTAGTCCCCCCCCCCCCCCCCAACATGTCTCCCCTCTAGTCCTCCCCCTCCCCCCTTACAGGGACTCCATGAAGGCCGCCACGTGCAGGTACCCCCACACGCCCCCTGTAGTCCTCCTCCCCTAGTCCTCCTCCCCCCCCTTTTACAGGGAGTCCAGGAAGGTCGCCACGTCCAGGTACCCCACGTCCCTGGCCAGGTCCGCGGGCCGGTGGCCCCAGTGGTCCCGGGCCCCCGGGTCCGCGGAGAAGCGCACCAGGGTCTGCACGGTGTCCAGGAAGCCCCCGCGCGCCGCGTCGTGCAGCGGCGTGGTCCCGGTGCCGCCGTCCGCCACGTTGGGCCGCGCGCCGGCCTCCAGCAGCAGGCGGGCCACCCTGGTGCTGCCCATCATCATCACCTGGGCCCGCGTCGCCAGGGAAACACAAAGGATGGAGACCACGTTGGTTGGGGGGTTTCTGTGTGGCTTGTGTTTATATTTTATTTACTTTTAACTGTTATAACTGTTTTTAAATAAATGAAATGGACCTTTACGCACAACAGCCAAGCCACTTTTAGACACCCTAGCCTACTCCCAAATTGCATCATAATAATAACCATAATAATACTACTACTACTACTAATAATAATAATGGGTAGTATTATAATAGTATTATTATGGTGGAGGCAGCAGGTGTCGCAGAGGA
>JAOPHQ010002544.1:0-2500 GCA_030340625.1 Merluccius polli | reverse complement strand
GGCAAGGAGGCGCCATGCGGTCGTCTGGTACAAGACGTTGCTCTCTTCTGGCTGATGAGCAACAAGAGTGTGACATATCTTTGGGTTTGCTCATGGCCGAATTAACCTTATGGGCAATTGGGCATGCAACCAATGTGTTTTAAAAATATATATATATATATATTTATTTTATTTTATTTTTATATCATGAAAAAAAAAAAATTGCAATACAGTACATACATTTGGGACAACAGTGACCAAAAAAATCACTCACAATGTGTCTTAGTCTATCAGTCTGCCTGTGGTGCCTGTGCTGTGTCTGTGCAAAGAGTCCTACCCCCTAGACCCCTCCTGGTTGGCTGCCCTGGTCATGGCGATACCCCCTAGACCCCTCCTGGTTGGCTGCCCTGGTCATGACGATACCCCCTAGACCCCTCCTGGTTGGCTGCCCTGGTCATGACGATACCCCCTAGACCTCTCCTGGTTGGCTGCCCTGGTCATGGCGATACCCCCTAGACCTCTCCTGGTTGGCTGCCCTGGTGGCATGACGATATCCCCCTAGACCTCTCCTGGTTGGCTGCCCTGGTGGCCATGACGATACCCCCTAGACCTCTCCTGGTTGGCTGCCCTGGTCATGACGATACCCCCTAGACCTCTCCTGGTTGGCTGCCCTGGTCATGGCGATACCCCCTAGACCTCTCCTGGTTGGCTGCCCTGGTCATGCAACTCCTGCGTGGCGCTACAGTAGGAAACACATTTTTGAATCATTGGTTCATCATTCACTCACACAATGCACTGACTCAGCCAAAGAGGCACCAACAGAACGAAGCGGCAGCAACTTTAAGCGGTATTGCAAAACGACAGTTAAAAAAAGATATGAGTGTAGAAATGCGGCCTCTTCTTTAAAAATGTACCTCAAACATCTAGCTGGATTAAATAAATAAAGCTTGATTTGTTTTGTACGTGTGCTCATGTAATCCAATCATGTTTCCCCTTTTCTGTGTAGATTACAGCAGATTTAAGTCTACATATCCCACTTAAGTACCAAAAGTAAAAGTATAAACTTTCTTATGATTTTTAGACGAATAATATACCTGTTCTGTTCAATCAAGTAAAGTACAGACACTCCTTGAAATAATACGTGAGTACAGTAAGAAGGACCAATACACCCCTGTGGAGAGGAAGGGTTTAGGGGGGCACCAGAGGATCCCCATGAGGTCTTAGTCTGGACATGCATGGTCGCTGTCAGCAGATTCATTTAGAGCCGTTTAAAGCTCATTAATGTTGACTGCATAAGGCGTTCATACAGCAGGCAGGGAGGAACCACCGACCGCATCACACTGTGTGCAGCGGTCAGGACAGACACACGGACCGGCTGTGTGTCACCGGTCTGACGTTCGAATGCCAAACCCCACACTACCACACTTTTATGTTTACAACAAACAGGAAATCTCGTGAAGATAAAATGCGACGGCAGTAAAACATAAAAAGGTGCAGGTGTCTCGTGTCTCCGATTACCTTATGACCGTCTAATAAAACAATAGAAGTTTTGTTTTGCGTTTCGTTTGTGTATAAAGCGATGGTACCGGTTCAAACCGGTCGTCGCCCTCGGATGTGCGTGGGTGGCGGAAAGGCCTTCTGCTTTTCTTAACACCAAACAAGTATGAGGGAATATTAGCATTTCTATTCCCTTGTCTCGTGTGTGACTAACTCAAATAAATACACACCGCGTATCGCCTCCACACAGATTCCTGCGGCAAAACAGTGAAAGTGTTTTGTGTTTGTGTGCTTCCCATCAAACAGACTTTGTGTTTGCTAAATTTGGCTATTTAGGTCATCGATTACCTTCCCTTTCATCAAAGTGCGACGTGATGCCTTTGAAGTTAAACTATATAAGCTAAAGTATACATAGTTGGCAATTCCATGAAACAAAAACTATACTAAACTATCAAATAGCATTTAGCAGTTGCCTCCTGCCACACGCCACCTCCACCAAAAGTGGCTTTTGCTGGGCCCCTCCTATAGGACACAGGTCATTGTTTGAGAATGTATATTCATTTATTGGAAATGGCACGATGACGTAACACTCATGAGCGTGGCTCTCTGTGTGTGTTTTGATAGCTGGTTTATCCTGTGGTTCATGAAGGTGCACAGCCCCACCCAGCCGTCTAATCTAGCTGTAAACCAGCTATCACCCACACTCCACGTCATTTGCATGTTGCTCCTCAAACACACGTCATCTCAGTGTTGATGGCATTTTCTCAAAGAAGGCTACCGCTTCAAGTAAGCCTAAATTATTTGTTATTACACGTTGTAGGCCAACTTACTATGATAGAGATTGACCTTAATTATTTAGAACAATTTTCTATTGCCTATTTGATTTCTATAGATATCCCACTTGACACTGTCAAGTGGGACACTATTATATTAATATATTAATAAGGACACTGTTATATACTGTGTATTTTAATTTATATATATTTTTATTTTATTTTTAATTGTATTTATTTATTTTATTTTT
>JAOPHQ010002543.1:0-12086 GCA_030340625.1 Merluccius polli | reverse complement strand
TGGTGAGGAGACTCTATGGTATTCTAAACCACTTAGTAAACACAGATGTCAAGCTGCTGGAGAAATATTTACATCACGGCAGCATGCCACACACACACAAACGCACGAACGCATACATACACAAACCCACCCACACAAACACACACACAGACTTTCTCTCTGTGTTTGTCTCTCACACACACACACACAGATGCCCTAACCCTTACCTGCCCCTTAATAACATGTATCCGAATTCACTGTAAGTCACTTTGGATAAAAGCGTCTGATATATGACTGAATAGTAGATTGTAGTAATATTATCTTTATAGTAATATTATCTTTATTAATATAGGCCTAATATAATGTATCTATAATCTAGCTTCTCATGACCATCAGGGTCATATTTGCACATATTTCACATTCAAAAGGACTGTGTGCGTGTGCATGTATGTGTGTGTGTGTGTGTGTGTGTGTGTGTGGGGGGGGGGGGGGGGGGGGCAAGTCAGAATGTGTTTCTTTACTTCAATATGTTCCTGCTTTTTTCACACCCCTTTCCTTCCTCCCTCTCTCTTTTTCCCCTGGCCTTATATTTTCCACCTGTCTCGGCCTCTGACCTTCCCTCCCACCTCTCTCTCTCTCTCTCTCTCTCTCTCTCTCTCCCGCTGTCTGATTGGACGTTCAGGTCTAGATGTTCTTGATGTAACAAATAAAGACCTACCGAGCGACAGCTTTCTGTTCTGTGCTATCTGGCTATTAATAGACAGAAGGACGAACTCTTCATTCAAAATGTTTCACCCAACCAAGGCTTTGTGCGTTATTATCAATCTCCTGAAATGGACTGTGACTGATAAAGCCAGTTCCAATAGGCAACATCTCTGACACACAAACACCATTTAGAGAAACAAACACACTCTCTCACACACACACACACACATACACACACACACACGCATGCACGCACACACGCATACATGCACACACTCACTCAGTCACTCGCTCACACACACACAGACACACACACGCACACATAATCCTTGAATAATACTTAAACAAAGCCATGACTCAGACTATTTGCATTTTTTGCTATTTGTCTATTTAGACTATTTACACAAGTCTGCGTCGGGACCTTCGTCTTGTCACACAGTCTACAATTACCATTTATATGTTTACTAATGGAGGACGCTGTCTGCAATGATGATTCGTGGAAAGACGGGGGCGGGGCCTCCATCCAGTTGATTGACACAAGCACAAAGGAAGTGCCGTTGAGTTTGACCTCTCTGGCAGCCTCTGATTGATATCTGTTCATCTTCTGGGGTCTTTAAATACCCCTCCCCTTCTCACCCTTCCCCATCTTCCCCCACTTCCCCAGCTGCCCCCCCCCCCCCCCCCCACACACACACACACACACACACACACATATAGATGCAGAAACACACACAAACACACACACACACTCGCACACAAAGACACGCATGCACATGCTATACCTGTATCCATTTAGTAGACCTGCCCATGAATAATGGAGGAGAATACTAATGTTTACAATCTCATCTAATCAATACATTTATGGAGTACACACACACACACACACAGGACCTTTTATGTGTGCCAGTTTGATTTTGAATCTTCATAGTTGATGATATATGACCACTGTGTGTGTGTGTGTGTGTGTGTGTGTGTGTGTGTGTGTGTGTGCCAGAGTGTGACCTTTAACCTGAATATAATAGGTTCCTCTGAGCCAGGCGGTAATAGAGCTGTAAACACTGACCTTCTAATCATCCAGAGGTCAATCGCTAAAATGAGAAATATTAGCATTGAGGAGAATCTGCTTTGGGTAGCATTAGCCTTGGTTAGTTTTGGGCAGTATTAGTTCAGTTCCTGGTTGCCCTAAATCACTGAAATCATCTTGGTGATACACACACAGACGTGTGCGCGCACACACACACACACACTCTCTCTCTCTCTCTCTCTCTCTCTCTCTCTCTCTCTCTCTCTCTCTCTCTCTCTCTCTCTCTCTCTCACCTGTCTCTCAGGGATCAAACATCCAGATGTTTTCCAGGAAGGACTTCCCCTACAGACAGACCCTACAGACAAAAAGTTCCTCCATGTTTCACAACACATCATGCTGTAACCATAAAGTGTTCACCCCCCCCCCCCCCCCCCCCCCCCCCCCCAGACCACTAGCCCATTAGTGCGACAAACCCAGCACTCTCTTAGTCTGGCTAAGAGTTTACTCACGGCTTCGTCAAACCCTTCTTTGGTCGGTTTTATGAAGACCGGTCCCTTGAAGAGTCCATTGAAGTGATCTCCCTTTGAAAGCAGCGAGTCGGGTCAGGTTTATTAGTGTAGCCTGTTGGCATGGCTACGTTCTCAAAGGGCTTCACAGGTACTTGTTAGATTATGGGACATTTTGAGAAGGTACACACAGAAGGTATCCCTCCTTCCAGGGATGACATGAAATCCCCATAGTAATCCAGCTTGGCTAGAATTGAAGTCAAGCGGGCAAGCTTGAGCGTTTGAAAAGAGACAAATATTTTTTTATAGTGTAAGTGAACCCCATGTTTAAGCTCAAATTTCAACACAATGAGATTAAAAAAATGTGTTTTGGGTTCTAGGAAGGAAGAATGTGTTATCCTAGTCTACACGTACATGGGTATATTTGAACATGTGTTTTTCCTTCCCGATGTTTTCAAAAGAAAATCCTCCCCACACCAACAGTGTTATAGAAAATATCTCCACAAGCGAACGCAAAAACAATTTAAAATGCTCACATAAGCATGCCAGGCCATGCCGTGGCGATAATACTTTATGTCAAACACCACAGAAGAACATTAGGAGCATACGCATCTTCTGGGGTCCGTTTCACAAAGCAGGTTTAGTGAAAACCCTGGGTTTATTAACCCTGAAATGAGGGAAACGCTGAGTTTTCCGTTTCACAAAGGGAGGTAACTCAAACCAGAGAAAGAGGGGTAACTCTAGCCTGTTTCACAGAGAGAGATAACTTACGCTCTCGGTCAGTTACCGTAGTAACAGACTCTATGAACCTAACCTGGTCGGGACCAGGTTTTACTGTGTGAACATAGAGTTTCAATGTGTCTCCGCCCTCTTTCAGCCACACACGCCATTTGATTTCCTCATTCATTCAGTCAGCAGACGAGTTTTGGCGTAGCCGTCTGTCAAAAATCATTAAAAAAAATCAGAGTCAGTGCTATTTCAGAAGTCCATTAGGCACAGTAGGAGGCGACTTTTTTCACGAACATGTCCTTTTGACCAGCGCTCGAAGTGGAAAAAAATAAGTGCCGGTACTCCCTTATTCACATATAAGCGACGGGGGGGGGGGGGGGGGGGCGCGATATTAACCCAACCCGGACCTACGACCGACGGGGGGGGGGGGCCACTCCGGTAGATCCGCCCCTGGTTAGGGCAAAGTAGAGTACCGGCAGCCTGTGACAAGTGCCGGTACGCAAGAAAAAGTGCCGGCCCACTTCGAGCACTGCTTTTGACAACGATCCCGTGGATGGAGGTGCAGCATTACTGCGCAGAGAATTAAATATTCGTCGGGAGAGGGTTATCAGACCATAGATGTAGCCTTTCCAGACAAATATCATTTCCAGACAATTATCTTTTTCAGCGGTACCGTTTCACGTCACAGTCCATTATTTACATACACAACCTAATCCGTCCTTGCATTTGCAACATTACCAACCGTAGTCATCACATCCCAGCAGATAGTGTGTTGCACTGCGTTTCTTTGCAAATGTTTTTTGTACAATGTCGGAGATGCAGAGCACTTGAGCAAGGCAACTGTATACAGTCAAATAGCCACTTAATATTTACTTTACAGTGTAAAACATGATCAGAATGATCATGGCCGAGGTCTTATCTGTTTGAACAATGTCATCTTAAGCTGCTGCCAAGTGCGCTTCTCCCCCGCGGGATTGCACCTAAATGAAATAAATAAATAGTTACCATTCAAGCATTTTTCCCCTGTAATATTATTGTGATTGCAAAGGACTACATTTAAACTTACGCAGCAGTGTTGCACTTCTTTCTAAAAACGTGTTGAAACTCGCCATATGAGCGCATAATAATAATAATAATAATACATTTTATTTGTAAAGCACTTTTCATAAGGCAATCTCAAAGTGCTACAAGAACAAGAGAAAAATCAGACACGTTAAAAACAGCAGTAGAGAAAAACAGCTAAAGGAGGAGACGAAATGCAGAGAGAGAAATAAAAAGAAACATCTAGGGACGACCTGGGAAAGCCTGTCTGAACAAAAAAGTTTTTAGCCCTGTTTTAAAAGTGACCACAGACTGGGGTTGTCGTAGGTGTTCAGGGAGGGAGTTCCAGATGTGGGGGGCAGTGGAGCAAAAGGCTCGGTCTCCCATGGTGCGGAGTCGTGTGCGGGGCTGATGGAGGAGGTTGGTACTTTGGGACCGGAGGTTACGGGTGGATGAGTGAGGGGTAATGAGGTCTTTGAGGTATTGTGGCGCGTTGCTGTAGATGCAAAGGTGGGTGATAAGGGCGATTTTGTATTGAATTCTGGAGGTTATGGGAAGCCAGTGTAGGTCCTGAAGAATGGGGGTGACGTGGTCGTACTTGCGGGTTTTTGTCAGAGTCCAGGCAGCACAGTTCTGAATGAATTGAAGTTTCTGAAGGTGTTTGTTGGGTATACCGATGAGCAGGCTGTTACCGTAGTCAAGCCTGGAGGAGACTAGGGCGTGAACAAGTTTTTCTGCATCAGAGAAAGTGAGGAATGGGCGGAGTTTAGAAATGTTCTTGATATGGAAAAAACAGGTTTTGTACAGATGTTTGATGTGGTTGACAAAGGTAAGTTGTGGGTCCAGCTTCACACCAAGGTTGGTAACTGAGGTAGAGAGGGGGATGTCTTGACCAGAGAAGGAGATGGTGGTTATGGGAGATGACTGGACCTGATGGGGGGTGCCAATTTGTATGGCTTCGGTTTTGGAACTGTTCAGCTGGAGGAAGTTGTGACTCATCCACGCCCTAATCTCCTCCAGGCAGTTTGAGAGGGCTAGGTGATGATGAGCGGACCGGGGTTGAACGTGGGTTGGGCTCAGTTTGGAGGTACAACTGAGTGTCATCGGCATAACAGTGGAACGAGATGCCGTGCCGGCTGATGACATGACCCAGTGGCAGCATGTACAGGATAAAGAGGAGGGGTCCTAGGACAGATCCTTGGGGGACACCGCAGGTAACAGGGGCTGTTTGGGACCTGGCAGATCCCAGGCTGACGTACTCTGTCCTGTCAGCGAGGTAAGACGTGAACCAGTCCAGTGTGGAATGATGGAGACCAATGTCGGTGTGAAGGCGGCTTAGGAGGATAAGGTGGTCGACGGTGTCGAAAGCTGCTGAAAGGTCGAGAAGGATGAGCAGGGAAGGGGATCCAGAATCGGCAGAGATGAGGAGGTCATTGGTTACCCTCAACAATGCTGTCTCTGTACTATGGGCAGTGCGGAAACCAGATTGGAATATTTCAAACAGTGAATGAAGTTGTAAATGTTCCTGTAGCTGTGCGGCAACAGCTTTTTCAAGCACTGTGGACAGGAATGGAAGATGGGAAATGGGCCGGTAGTTTGAGAGACATTCTGGGTCGAGGTTGGGTTTCTTTAGGAGAGGCTTGATAACGGCAGTTTTGAGTGAGGGGGGGACATGGCCGGAGTTTAACGAGTGGTTTATTATTTGTGTGATAAGAGGGCTTATGACAGACAGGTTTGATTTGATCAGTGTTGTAGGGATGGGGTCCAGGGGGGAGGTGGAAGGCTTCATTTTTTTGATGAAACCCTCAACTTCGGTCTGTGTGACTGTAGCAAAGGTGCCGAAAGATGCAGGTTGAGGGCAGGCAGATGGCAGAAATGGAGCTGGGGAGCCTGAGAGCTGGGACCGGATGGAATTGATCTTGTCTTTGAAAAATGCAAGAAATCTGTTGCAGTGTTCTGCTGTGGGTTCTGTGTGGGTTTGGTTTTTGGGGTTGAGGAGATAGTTTATGGTGGAAAAAAAGCTGTTTTGAGTTTCCTGGACTGTTATTGATGATGTTGGAATAATAGATGGACCGGGCTTCTTTAAGGGCTGCTGCATAGGCCTTTTGGTGATTTTTGTAGGCCAGCTTGTGTACCACCAGGCCAGATGATCCGACACGCCTCTCAATGGCGCGGCCAGCAGCCTTCATCTTGCGCAGTTCTTTCGTGAACCAGGGGGCAGTGCGGGAGAAAGACACAGTTCTTGTTTTGAGAGGGGCATGTATATCCAGGAGGCAGTGAAGAGAATGGTTGTAGTGTTCGACCGATTTGTTGACTGATGGAAGGTTGACTGAGGCCAACAGTTGGAGGTCAGAGTGCATGATGGCAGGGTTGATGTTTTTTATGTTGCGAAAATGAATATCGCGTTTAGGCTGGGGGAGGTGGGATGGGCAGGAAATGTCCATGGAGATGATGCTGTGATCAGAGACGCCCAGGTCAAAAACTGACAGATTTTTGATGGAGGGAGAGTCCGAGATGACCAGGTCTAAAGTGTGCCCCCTGGTGTGTGTGGGTGCATCAACATGCTGTGTGAGGTTGAGACAGTCCAGTACATGAAGGAAATCAGCTGCCAGGGGGGAGGAGGGATTATCAATGTGAATGTTCATATCGCCAAGTATGATGTTATTGGAGGATAGAGAGCAGAGCGAGGTGAGAAGGTCGTGAAACTGTGATGAAGGATGGGTGTGGTTTGGGCGGCCGGTAGATCAGTAGAGCATTGATCTTGGAAGGGGGTTTTGATTTGAAGGCCAGATATTCAAAAGAGGACACACCAGGTAGAGACAGAGGAGACAGATTGAGTGTGTCGCGGTAAATTACCGCCAGGCCACCACCTCGGCCGGTAACGCTAGGTTGACTTGTAAACATGTCATTAAACCTAACAGTACTAGCCACACGTAAACACACCGGTAGTCCGCCATTGTTTGAAGGTTTCTGGCGCATGCTCAATGTGTGTGTGGAGTGTGTGTGGTTGATAGCTGGTTTACAGCCTCACCTGTCCTGAGTCAGACTGATGAGACTCTGGGCTGGGTGGGGCTGCACACCTGTGGTGCAGAGCAATCATGGCACCCAGGATAAACCAGCTATCACCACACACACTCAGGAGAGAAAGCCAATAAATGCATCTTCAACTACAACATCTACCTGTGTCCTGTATCGGAGGGCCCCAGCAAAAGCCACTAAGTTGGCGTGTGGCAGGAGTAACTGCCACAGTGTGAAACAACGATTGCCATGTGCAAATTGAGGTCATGATGTCCCCGTCTAGACGTCAACGCTGAATACATAGTTTCTCAGGCTACATCCACACTCAGGGATTACATATGAAATGTTTTTCCATATCAGTTCGTTCTGAGCAGAAATGTTATTTTTCCGTTCTGTTCCAGTGTTCCCAGGCTTCTTCTCTAATTAATAACTGGTTAGATCCCTTATAGGAGAACGGTTTAGGTTAATAACGTTATTTTTAAAATATCATTGCCTTTACAAAATTATTTATATATCAGTAATACGATAAAATAAATAAGCATGAGAAAGAAAGAAAAGGACAGATTATTTGCAGCTTTGCACAAGGCTGAATGAGTAACGTACCAGATTTAGGCCTACCTGCATGTAGCCTGACAGCCCCTCCCTAACCCTAACCCCCTAACCCTCTAACCCTACCTGCATGTAGCCTGACAGCCCCTCCCTAACCCTAACCCCCTAACCCTCTAACCCTACCTGCATGTAGCCTGACAGCCCCTCCCCACCCTCCAAATAGACCAGGTGAAAAGAATAATCTAAAATGGGGATTCATGCAAAGAAACTATCGGAACATGCTAGCGCTCCAAATGTGATTAAATATGAGTAAACGGGTGTGGGTGCAGGTGAAGGCTAAATGCAATCTTACCACCATTCATTCAAACGCAGGGCCAGGGAGATGTGGCTCATTATCTGGCGATAACAGGCGGTCTGGGGAATACTGCGCGGGCAACGCAATAACATTTCAAGAAAAGTTAATTGTAACGATAAAAAACCTTATTTACCGGTTATCTAAAATGTAATATAGTGTGTTCATCCATGTCATTTTTGTTTTCATTCTTTGAACTGTTTATAATCCCAGCAGTTTCTAAACACTGCTGACCCCGTTTCATGTTGAATACTCCGGGGTTGCGTTTCAGTCTGGACTAGTCTGGACAGGCGGATACAGAGATCGATCGGCGTGCTTCCTTGATTCGTCACACCCCTATCACGTGACCCTTTCCGCTAGAAAACAAACCAGCCTCGACAAAGAAATCTCTGGTCTTACTTTTCGCCATTGCTGTTCTTCCTCCGTAGTATTTTCTGCAACTAAGCAACCGACCGCAGAGTAGACGATCTGCTTCCTGTTTATACCGTGTGCATGCCCAGTGTACGTGAATGGTCATGTGATATGCGCTTTCAGGCGTGGGAGTATGGACGGAGATTCGCTCTGAAATTCGTTCTGAAAGATTCGTTCTAAAACGCTAGTGAGGACGGAGGGATCATTTTCACCGCCGTGTAAAACCGAAAACGTATTAGTGTGGATGTAGCCTTAGCCTTAGTGTGGATGTAGCCTTAGTGTTTCGAGAAGCTAAAGCCTCTCTCAGACCATGAACATGAATTGCTGCCCAGACGGACCTCCACACATCCACACACCTTACAATGAAGAACGGGACCTGAACTCGCAGCAGAGTAGGACGTTCACAAACTGGTGGCGGAGCGTGGCAAAAACATAGGAGAACACACCTGTTTTTCAGGAATTATGGCATTATTTTAGTAACAAAATGGCGTAGATTACTATGTGTTCAAGATCGTAGAAGACAGACTAAGGTGTTAAAACAAAAATAAGACGATTTTGGGTTCACTGGCACTTTAGAAACGGGTAGTACAGGGTGTATTGATACATGTCTCAGCTTGTTCTTCTGAAATAATGGTTGCAAAAACGAGCACGACAATCTGCCTTGGGCCCAAAATAGTGAACTTATCGTTTATATTCAAATCATTGTTTAACAAAATCCTGCACCTGTTATCAAAGTACTGCACTTTGGACGAGAATAACTGCAGAGAAATCAAAAAGATGATTATTGATGATTATTAGGGTATAATGTTAAACTATTATTATTAGTAGTAATAGTAATATTAGTTTTAGTAATAGTAGTAGTAGTTGTAGTAGGCCTAGTATAGAAGTGGGGGGAAGATAGTGGTGGTAGTATATAGTTGCATTGTAGTAATAGGGAAATATTATTACAATCCTCCCTCTTTTATTTGTGTGCAGAGGTAGATTCCTCATATTCCTCGGAAGACCTCATATAATTAATTATGCAGATAGATGTTATGTTAGCGATATGCACATTGTTGTCGTTAGGGAAGGGAGACATCAGACATGAATGGAACTGGCTTCATTGTATTATATATATATATATATATATACGACAGTGATGGGCCGATAACGGCGTTATCGGCATTATTAACGCGAGATTCTTCATCGGCGATAATATTTTTATCGCCGATATTATCGCGAACCAAAATCCTCCGGTAGCACCCCCCCCACGGTCAACAATCGCACACCCACCTTTAGTCATTATTTAGGTAATATAAGTCATTATTTAGGTAATATAAGTCATTATTTAGGTAGCAAACACATATTACGGACACCTTCGACATCATTCAAAGGAGCCACTTTAATCTAGATTAACCTAGATTAATTTCAAGATTACCATTAGATTAATCTAGATTAAATATTTTAATCTGCCCATCTCTAATACATATATATATATATATATATAGAGAGAGAGAGAGAGAGAGAGAGAGAGAGAGAAAGATTATCATGAACACAAAAACTGTGGGTTTATAATGACTCTAATCATGTATTTCATCCGTTGAGCGTGGTTCATGTTGGGGGCTTGGGGAGGAAGGCGTCTTGCTTTATCAAGCATGGGTCTCAGACGTCTGGCTTTGTTAAAAAATCTCTCTGACATTCTAGGACCTGTGTACAAATACCTGCGCCTGTGTCTGTGTGTGTGTGTTTGCGCATGCGACAGCAGAGGTATGTCGAGAACAAAGTGTACAGACAGCCCCCTCCTCTCTGTCTGTCTGTCTGTCTCTCTCTCTCTCCCTCTCTCCCCTCATCCTTATGTATGATCTGTCTTTACTATTTTTACTTTATTCTCTCATTTTATCTCTTCTTCTTCATCCTCTCATTCTTCCTCTTTGTTATTTTACATTTACTTCTCTTTGGTCTATTTCTATCCTCTCCTCCAATCCTTTCCCCTCATCTCCTGTCCTCTCTCCACACAGACTTTTCTCCTCTCATTTGTCTTTAATTAAGTATGAGAGAAGAATAATCAATATTACATAATTAATAATTATGCATATTTTGTGTGGTTGAGGTTATGATTGTAATATGTGTGTGTGTGTGTGTGTGAGAGAGAAGGTGGTGAATACAAATTAAAGAGGGGAGAGAGTTCCCTTTTATTGTTTAGTATTCTGGGTTTGTCGTGTCTCTCCTCTCTCTCTCTCTCTCTCTCTCTCTCTCTCTCTCTCTCTCTCTCTCTCTCTCTCTCTCTCTCTCTCTTTCTGTCTCTCACTCGCTCTCTCACTCGCTCTCTCACTCTCTCTCCCTCATGCAGAGAAGGTGTTGTGTGCAAGCCAGACAGCAGGAATCCCCACCACCACCCCCACGACACACCCTGTCTGCTCTCTCTCCTTTCTCCCTCTCCCCATCTCTCTACCTCCCATCCTCCCTCCCTTTCCCTGGCTCTCCCTCTCCTCATCTCTCTCTCCCTCCCTCTCCATCTCTATCCTCCCTCCCTCTCCCTCTCCCTCTCTCTCCCTCCCTCTCCATCTCTCTCCCTCCCTCCCGTCCTCCCTACCACCCTTTCCCTCTCTCTCTCTCTCTCTCTCTCTCTCTCTCTCTCTCTCTCTCTCTCTCTCCATCAGTGTGTCTGTCTCTTACCCCAGCCCAAACCCACTGATCTGAGTGGTGAATATGAGATGTTTTAGTGGAGGATTGACTAGAGGGGGGCGAGGGAGGAGGAGGAGGAGGAGGAGGAGGAGGAGGAGGAGGAGGAGGAAGAGAGGTGTGAGAGAGGGATGTAAAGAGGAAAGGAGGCGAGACCATTAGGAGATGAGAGGAGGAGCACATGAAGGGATAGGAAGAGAGGAGAGGAGAGGGGGAGCAGGTAGGAGAGGAAAGGGGGAGCAGGTAGGAGAAGAGGAGGAGGGAGAGAGGAGGAGGAGGGGTGGAGGATGAGGAAGGAGAGAAGGAGAGAGGAGGAGGTAAAGAAGAGAGAGATGGTAGAAGTCTAACCACGACAATCAGACATCAGATTTACCCGCACTTGAATCAGCCAGGGGTGATTCAGCAGGATACATTATAGGAATGGGTGTGTGTGTGTGACATGTGCGGGAAGTGAGTCAGGCAGCGGAGCAGTCTGATGAGGCAGTGATGTGACGTTGTCACGGCAACCAGCAGAATGCTGTTTTCCTAGAACCTGGCAGTGAAATACCAGGCAGCCACGTACCACCAAACACCAAACACACCTACATGTGACTCCACGTGTGTGTGTGGGTGCATGCGTATGTGCGTATGTGCGTGTGTGTGTGTGTGTGTGTGAGAGGGAGAGAGACACACATAGGGAGGAGGAGTGAGAGAGTAAGAGTGAGACAGGTAAAGAAAGAGTAAAGAAAGCTTCTGCTTGTGAACATGTGTTAATAAACATTGAATATAGAATCAATCTTTTATTGTTCCCCTTGGGCGGTAATGTGTCCTCTGCTTTTAAACCATCTCTCGCTTTAATTGGGCAGCTACAGTGCAGCGCCAGGGGACCAACTCCAGTTACTGCCAGGGCCATGGCTTGGTCAAGGACGCGGGCAGGAGAATGAGCCTAACATGTATGTCTTTTAGTATGGGGGGGGATCACCCGGAGGAAACCCACGTGAACAGGGGAGAACATACAAACTCTACACAGAAAGGTCCCAGCTGGCAGCAGTAACCACACCGTGCCACACACATTGAGTACTGTGGCATATTACTGAGTATTCCTGTGTATTACTGTTGTATTATTATTGTG
>JAOPHQ010002539.1:0-11420 GCA_030340625.1 Merluccius polli | reverse complement strand
TTACAGCAGTGAATCCCAAAATTACCTATTATTTCCCTTTGCTTATACTATGGGGTTTATGTTGATATAGTAATCCAGATTGCTTCCTGCAAGCGCTATTTCTTACTCAAAATACTTGAGCGGAGTACACCTCAATAGTAAACCATATGATGTCCCCTTGCATACAGGCAATAGACTCAGCGGGAAGTAGGTTCGCCAATGGATGTTTTAAGGCAGTTTATGACCTATGCAATCTTGAATAAAGGACTACATATTAAAAATAAGACGCTAATTTCCACCAAGCCATTATGAGATACTAACCGACGTGCTGTGGACTGTGATTGCTTTTATGTGGATCTATTCTGTATCATCTCCTTTTACCCCCTTACTGTAAATGATCTTTAAGTTATTTTTTCATCACTCTCATGAGGTTGATTGGTATTTCCCCTTTCGTCCATGTCCTTATTTGACTTTTTGCCACCTTCTGCACCTTCATATCTCCCTGGTGTTTTTGCTGTGCCATATTGCCTGTACACTGCCTCTTTGAAAAAAGTCCTGGACTCAATTGAGCTTCTGTTTAAATAAAGGCTGATTTATGATATCCCTATTTATTCAATCCCCATGTAAATGACTATGCCTGAGCTATGCCAGTCAGCCACCGGGCCTTATGATCTCCGTGGTCACCACTGATCACTAAGGAATTTTTCGTCATCGTTATGGCGAATAACTCACCAAAAACTCCCCAAAGTTGCATTGTGTTGATGTAGATTAGGTGCAGTGTTTTAAGAAACCACTAGAGGGCACCACAGTGCCCCCTCTCTTCTCTCTCCCTTCTCTATATATATTATATATATATTCAAATTCTTCCTGGTAAGCTTTGGGTATTCAAAACTACAGCTTGCCCATTAAAGAGCTGAGGAAGTGAAAGTTGTAATATACACTGAGAAAGTGTGTGTAATATAATGATGATGTGCTGTTATTTGTGTGTACTGTTTATACATCAACGGTCTCATGATTTTCTCTCGCAGTGGAAGAAAAAAGAAGAGTTTTATTAACTTTGACCGTCTGTAACTTCACATCTGCTTGGTGTCTGGTTTTAAGGTAATGTAATGAAGAGGAAAGTCCAATGGCCTTGCAGTTGCCCAGCAACAAAAACAATAATAACAAACAAACAAAGAGAACAACAAAATGACACTACAAAAAGGACACCTATATATCTGTTTTTGTCATCCGTCCATAGCCATCTATTCAATCCATCTTATTGACTTATGAACAACACTTTATATTCTAATGTATGCAATACTAATGTATGTCATGTATTTCACACCCCTACAGATTTCATGGCAGGGACACCAGTTATCATCATGGATTTAATCAAAGTAAACCAACTGCCTCTGGCACGTAGCCATCACAAGTGTATCTGGAGAGTGTTAACCATCAACTACGTCACCACGACAACCGTTAGGTCGTCAGGTAGTGGATTACGTTGGAACATGTTTTGTGGTGTGGTGTGAGAAACAGGGTGGCGGTGCGTGTACACACTTACAGTAACTCACATCCTGCGGTCACTAGATAAACCAATTTCCTGATGCAAGAGGATGCACCAGCGTGGCCACGCTCGTGCCCGATGAGCATGTGCGCGTGAGAGTGCGATGGTGTAGAGGGTGGGACCCTCGGTGTGTGATCAGCCGGGTGGGCAAACCAAGGGACCATGAATCATAAAAGCCAGTCTTCCCAGCACAACAGCAGCAGTGTGGGAGAGCTAATACTGTTGTTCACACAAGGATGCTGTGTCTTTCTTTCTGCACACACGTTTCTCTCGGGGCACAAACACACACACACACTCTGCAACTACCCTGTACAATATTCCCTGTAGTGCTTCCTCTAAACAACCCAATTAAGAGATGAAATATAGGATGAGCACTGACCCACATTATCATCAGTCCAATATGATGTGTGGATGATGTATATACAAGGTGGGGGGCTTGTTTGAGTGGGTTATTACATGATGCAAGTTTTCTGTCTTGTGTCCCCTCTGTGATAAGGGTGTGGCCAGAGAGAGCTTTATATTATCATCTAGACCAGTGGTTCTCGAAATATAGAGCTTGCAACCACTTAAATAATCGACCTGACCCCCGACCTACTCCCACGCACAACGTCTTTTTGTCCATCTTTATCTGTTTTACCATCACGACCACCTCCACCACCACCTCCACCACCCACCTCCATCACCACCACCACCCTCTACCTCCACCACCTCCACCACCCCCATCAACACCCACCACCATCTTCATCACCACCTCCACCTGCATCACCACCACCACCCACGCTCAACCCAGCAGGTCCATTAGCCAAGCAAGCCAAGTCTAGCACTAGTAAGCTGGCAGTATAACCACCACACATAGTGGGATCAGGCGCGCAGCATGGGCACATTTCAAATGTGTGAGCCACTCTTTTAAAGCGTTTATTTATTTATATATATTTATGACCAGTGCGTAACGTCATGATGATAGGCCCCGGTGCAAGTATTGGGGGGGGGGGGGGGGGGGGGGGGGAATTATTATTATTTTTCTTCCCCCCCCCCCCCCCCCCCCCCGGCGTCTGGGCCCCGGTTCGATAGTTACGCTACTGTTTATACCCTATGAACTTTGGTATATTTAGAAACCATTTTGGGTGGTTTTAGATAAAATGTGTTTTTGCTGTATATGTAAAACAATATACAGTATATATATATATATATATATGGAAAAAAGATATATTTGGGCCTATAGGAACTAAATATTATAACTATTATTTAATATGATACCCCCCCCCCCCCCCCCACGGGGTTCTACGTACCCCTGGTTGAGAACCACGGCTCCAGACAAAGAGACCATAGAAACAGAACGAAGAGGAGTCTGGGTTCTTACCATGCAAAAAATGGAGAGCAGAAAAACATCCACTTGTGTTTTAAGAACAAGCGAGTGATTCATCTGTGGAGAGGGCCAGCAGAAGCCCACCCACCCGACGATGAGCTGAGTCAATGGAGCCCCCCCCACGCTCACACTGGGAGGACATGAGTCACTGACCATAGCTCCACAAACTGACCATTTCCTCTCCCAGTAGGGTTTGCATGTTTGTTTGCATGTGTGTGTGTCCCTCTGTGTGTGTGTTTGTGTGTATTAAGCATCTGATCTGTGTGTAAGCGAGTTTGCCCACAGCGGAAAAAAAAATAATTGACGCCTCCAAAAAAAGATCCCCTCCCGAGCTCAGGGCAAATGTGTGTGTGTTGGACATTGTGCATGTAGCCAGCGTGCGTGGTGGTGGGGGTCATGTGATGGCCGAGGCGACTGGGTGTTTATCAGCTGTGTGGGCTGAGAGGAATGTTAAGAAGGTTGGAGAAAGGCTGCTTAACCCCAGAGCGCTTCTCGTCCAAACCTCCCCTGTTCTCCTCCCTAACCAGGCCATTGTTCATTCCTTCATTTTATTATGTTTCCTTGTTGCTGTAGGACTTTTTCGGTGTGTGTGTTTTCATACCTTTGTGGCAAATCTTTAAGTAGCATCAGGGCAGAACAGTGTAAGAGGGCAAGGCGGGTGTTCGACTCCCAGCCGAAAAGAGCTGGGTTCGATCCCCCCAATGTACACAGCCCAATCTGTAGACTGAACCTGCTCTGTATCTCAATTTAGTGTACTGTAGGCCACTCTGGAGAAAAAATGTCTGCTAAGTACAAATAGTTTAAAAAAAAACACACAAAAATATTAGTGAATAGCGAAAGACTGACCTTTGTTTCCTATTTTACTCTCTACTTCTCTTGTTTTTGGAAATTTTGGACGTGCTGTATGCACCTAAATTTCACAGTTGTGCCAATATTGACTGTTTACTGCACAATGGTTCTCAGCATCGCCTGGTAGTCTCTTTGGATCAAAGTGTCTGCTCAAGTGATACATGTAAATGTCCACCACTGAAACAGAGAAACACACAGCCAACAGAGACATTGAAGTTGTACAATGAACCAAATGGGTTAGGGTGGATGAAACAAACAATGCTGAATACACGAACGTCACTCCTGTGGCTTCGGTTTGATTGAAGCTGCAGAATTAAAATCCACAAAGACACGAGGCAGCAATCGACGGCGGCCGCGGCAATTTCTCTAATCGCACAATTAAAAATAGGAGTGGACATAAGGGGCGGGGGGGGGGGGGGGGTACCAGTGTTACCCAGGGGCACGTGAAGCTATATTTAATCATCATTACCACGGTTACCTTCAAGTGTGTCTGCCAACTTCTACTCCATCGCAACCCCTTCCACTTGCTACAGATGTCCTCAAAGCCATGCGGTGCGGCTTCTTCTGACAAATAGCCACTCCTCAAAGATCATGGCTGACTCATGCATTATATCACTATTTTTTTATATTCATGTCTATATTTGCTCCCCAAGGCCAGAACTGCCACTTGATAAAGAGGACTGTGTTCAGTGTCAAAAATGACCCTGTGTTGTTTTTGTTGTTGTTGTTGTCATCGGTCTGTCCATATGTCGGGCAGCTAGAAACGCAGAGAGAGCTATTTATATACGCCTTCAATCCCACTGAGCCGAAGACAATGACGCTCTGAAGAAACGTCTCTCTCCATGTCTCTCTCCTCCTTTCATCTCTACGTGTCTCCCTCTTCTTTCCTCTCCTTCATCCCCACTAAATGTCTCTCCTCCTCCTCCCTCTCTCCATTTCTCTTCCCCGTTTCCTCTCTCTTTCCCTTGCTGTCTTGCATTCTGTCCCTCTTCCTCCTCACTTTCTCTCTGTCTCTCTTCCACTCTCCCTTTCTCTCTTCCTCTATATCACTATTTCTGATAGAGAGAGAGAGAGAGAGAGAGAGAGAGAGAGAGAGAGAGAGAGAAAGAGAGAGAGAGAGAGGGAGGGGGGCGCTCTCGTTCTCTCGTCGCTCGCTGTTGCTATGGAGCCTAGAATCGATGACATCACCCAGCGACGTGTGTGTGTGTGTGTGTGTGTGGAGATGAAAGGCGAGTTCTGAGGGCCGTCTGAGCGTGGCGAGCAGAGATCAGGTGACAAACTGACAAACGGCAAGTATACACGCAACATCCACTTCCCAGAACCTAATAACACACACACACACACACACACACACACACACGTATACATGCAAACATACACAAATGTCAGTGGTTGCTATGTCCCATGCTGTACGTGCCTATGGACCGTGTGTCAAGATCACAATCTGATTCAGCCTCTCAGGCATCGCGCATACGTCTAACCACACACACACACACACACACACACACACACACAGATATGCAAACACACACACAGCTCCACAGACGCACACACTGACCCATACACGCACACATACACACATGCACACACACAAACACGTATGCATGCACGCACAAACACACACACACACACACACTTGGGAGCTGATTGGGGTAATGGTGATAAGTGGCTCTAGCTGTTCAAACTCAAGATAGGGGTCCACGCTGTATCACCAACAGTTTGTTTGGACAATATTGCCATGTATCTGAAATTTACTGCAAGTCGCTCTGAATATAATATTCCTATCGGATATGTATGTTCCTGATAGTTGTTGTTTATTGTATGTACCATCCACACCAAGATAAATTCCTTGTAAGTGTAAACTTATCTGGCAATAAATCTCATTCTGATTCTGATAAAAAAACAAAACAGTTAAAGTGGAACGGAAACAAAATAGGAAGTGAACGTCAATGTGTGTATGTGTGTCCACACTTTACTATGGAGCGTTGCCATGTAGTCAACACTAAAGAAATGTTTTTTTTTAACCAATTAAGTTAATGATTAATTGAGTGGTTTGCGCTGACAGTAGCCTACACAGTCTATACCTGGGCAGGTCTGACTCCCCCCCCCATGTTAAAGCCCTATTGAAAATTCTTCATTCAGTAATTACGCCAAACACATATCAAGTAGGTTCATAATTGTTGACGAGGGAAGAGATTATTTCATTATTTTACTGTTACAAGCAATACAATTAAATGTTTTACCTAAAAAAAAGTGCTGTAGGTAATATTGAAGAGCTATAATTTGAGTGTAATTTGTTAGAAATGCCATAGCATCCACCAGCTATGAAATTAGCCACTCCTGGCTAATTTCTGACCAATCAGGGCATCTCTTCCCTGATTGGTCAGGGGAATCCAACTTGCCTGTTAATAACAGAGGCATGAACGTAGGGCTGGGCGATAAATGGAAAATTGTATTATCATGATAATTATGGGGAATTTTACATGATATCTATAAATATAGATAAAAATTTAAAAAAATAGATAAGGTCATTTTCAAAATCGTGCTCTCTCCTGCTCTCTATCTTTACAACTCTCAAATCTTACCCACAGCACCTTTATTGCTGAGAATATGTACTTTATAACATAACTTCCACTCGTTTCCATGGCTCTACAACACTACCCATGAACTGCGGCGATTGTGCCCACTTCCACTTCCTCCTTTCAGGAAAAGTAAAGTGGGATCCTATTTTTTGAGTGCATCATGAAGGCATTGTAGTGGCCGAGGGATGTCTGGCCTTTATTGCTTCAGTATAAGTTGACTGTAAAGGCCCAAGAGGTTTGTTCTGCCCTTTCCATTGAAGATAGCCTACAATTGAACATTGTTAAAAGCGCATCTAAGTTGGTACCCGAAGCATCAGACAGCGTTTCTGTAACCTGAGAAAAAACCCTGCCGAGACTTTTGTTGAATTTGCCAGAGAAAAGCAAACACTATTTGAGGTGGTGTTTAACAACCAAGGCTAACAGATGTCACATTCGTGCATGAGTTAATGTAGCTTGAAGCGTTTTTAGAACTGTGTGCCAGAGCGCACGATTTGAATGAGCAGAAAGTCACCACTCTACAGAAAGCCACAGTTTTGGCTGATGAGTTTGCCCTAACTCAGTGTTTGTAACCAAACGAGACACTTCTTTGAGTACACGCAGAAAAGTGACGCCCAGTGCGCGTTCTGCATCTCCTCCAAGCCCAAAATGGGTTGGCAACTGGCAATGTTTTTATTGTCACAAATCTGGCCATGCCATTGCTGATTGCTTGGCTCTCAAGTGTAAGCAGCAGCCTCCACAAATTAAGGAAACCAGAGGTGTTGGACTGATCAAAACTGTCACTCCATTGGGCCCTCGAGAAGCAGTCCCACACATTGGGAGCTGGGATGGTGGGGTTTATGGCAGGGTGCTTCTACTTGCACAAAGACAGATGTTTAATGAAGGCGGGTTTCTGTGACAGCATTGACTGGCAGTGGATGCAGTGGTAATGCCATTCTGGTCGGCAATCCAACCCACATCTGTGGATGGTATACCCTAAAACATAAGAACATAGAATTGTAGTATTATTATTTTATGATCATAGTATTTCCAAGTGTTAATTATGAATACCCAAAATCTGAATCAAGTATCTGGTCACCACAAACAAATCAGAGAGGGACATGTTTTGATTCATTACTCAAATGGAATTGATCATAACATTCAGGCTGCTTTTAAAGCATAGCCACATTGTAACTCCATTTGCATTTTCCCGAGAGAATGTCTTGCAAACTTTACCTTCCTGGAGAACTGCACGGTTGAAATGGCTCTCTCCATGGGTTCTGACCTTGCTCAACTTCAATGGGTGGAACAACGTTGAGCTACAGAGCTGGCAGTGGAAGTCCTCACAGCATGTGGTGCATTCTTTTCAATTTGGGCAAGTATATCCCTTCTTGGCTTGTTATATGCATGCCCACACATATGAAGTCACATCCCTTAAGGGTCTAACAGTGGAACCTGTGGAATCCTACAAATATCTTGGGGACAATTATCGACTCAAAACTGAACTTTGATGCAAATTGTGAAGCTGTGTGCAAAAAGGGGCACCAGCGTTTGTTTTGTTTGAGGAAACTTTGTTTGAGGAAAAAGAGAGAGCCTTATTGGTCCAGTCATCGGGCATCCCTGTTATCATTACCTGGGTAGTCAGTGCCGGTAGAAAAAAGCAGGGATATATTTAGAAGTTGCATACTTTTTTGTAATAACAACGCAACAAACTAACAATGCATACAATGATAATTTATCACAGCCTTTAGAATCTGACCAAATTTTTGCTTTCAAGTCTCAGAGAGACTTGAGTGTCAAAGCAGTCAAGTCTCAGGGCGATTTTCACATCAGGAACCTGGGCCCTGCAGTGTATAGTTACACATGTGTACTCAGGTATGGAACAACATCACTAATGTGAAAGGTGACTGGCGGGGGAGGGGACGGGGGGTAATCGTACTCAGCCACGGTACGAAGCATTCGTACCTATCTGAAAACGCACTCACAGCGGGCGAGTCCAAGTCTAGTTGCAAGTCCCAATTTTTGAGTGTCAAGTCTCCAGCTCTGCTTTGTAGTTCAAACAATCGACAATAAAGAATTCACTTTTGTAGAAACTGCTAGACTCAATTGTCTAAATTAACCACAGCTTGTAGTTCTTGTACGTTTGGTGTGATAGTACACAGTCTTCTTGTACATTACTTTTCACTAGTATTCAAAATGAAAATCTAATTTAACTACAGAACTGAACTATCATCTCGTCAAATATCAGATCAGCTGAATAAGTATAACCTTACAAACCAAGCTTTCTTGGAAAAATGACATTGTCAATTTCACAGGCATCATCAAAGTACAAACAGACAGGTGTCGCTCATAACACTAATTATGGCTCTGTTACTTTTAAAGCAGACTAAACTAGTGAAGATAAGTCTACTACCCATACCTTGGTACATAAAAGCATAGACATATATACATAGACGCCTCATGACGTGATGGAACGTAACCCAGCGTCGCCGCCATATTGGTAGGGGGTCCTCACTCTAGTCTAGCATAGGAGTCAACGGGAGAGCAAGCTATGCCAGTATGTTGTGCAGCTTACGGCGCAGTATTGACACCAGATCGTGTGGGATTACCTTTAACAAGTAAGATTGAACAATAATTCTTATTATTAAAAAAAAAAAAAATAAATAAAAATTCGTCCTGTATCATAAATAAATCTCTGCCATTTGTAACAAACCAAACCGTGTGAAAATCCGGTAAAAATTCGGGGAGTTATGCTTATTATTGTAGTTGGGGATACGCCTTCCTCAGTAGAAATGAATGCACTGGGGCCCCTTCCAAGATGGCGGCCGCGCTGCTACGTCAGCTCTAACGGGCAGCGTCAGTCTATGAGGCGTCTATGTATATATGTCTATGCATAAAAGGAGCAACTACCCATAATTAGTTTTATGAGCTACACTTGTGTTTGGCCAATGCCGACACCTCTGTGAAATGTATCTATGCACCCAATATACTGTATAGCTGTGTCTCAATTCAGGGGCTGCATCTTGCGAAGGGACGTGGGTCTACGAAGACGTGGCCTTCGTAGACCGCAAAGGCCGAACCGAGCGTTGTTAAATGAGGACGGTCTGGTTTTCCTAGGAGGATTTCCTATGTTGCGTCACCAGCTGTTCCCGCCCTTACCCTTGCGTCATGAAGCGCCGCTCCTGTCGCCGAGCAACCTTGACAGTTGCAGTTGACAATCAGGACACAGCTAGAAATGGAGCCAGAAATTGTAATTTTATTTTTGTGTTTTACCATCTCCATTAGCGGAAATGGAGATGCTTCACCGCCTGCACTGGCGAGCAGGGCAGCCGAGCTGCAGTAAGCTCACTAATGTCATGTAACTTTTAACAAAACACATTTTTTTATGAAAATTTGAGGTTTTAAGGCCCCTTTGGTTTTTCAACATATGTATCTTTAGCTATTTCGAACCCAATACTAACGCAATGAATCTTGGGATATATATGGCCGATGAAGGATCCATCCGTTGGGTCGTTCGAATTCGGTTAAAAGAAGGCCGCATATCTAGGTTGCATTTGGAGGAGCCTTCGAAATGGGACAGCCTTGTCACGCCGCGGGTGACACATTCGGTCTTCAAATGCAACCTTCAAAGGATGCGGCCCCCTGAATTGAGACACGATCACAAAAATGATCTAGATTGTCAAAGAAAGAAGCGGGGGGTGTTGTTGCATTGCCCCAGGGTGTATTACAAGGAAATTGACAGGAATACATACTTTGCAAAGACAAACTCGTAGTTATTCACCCTGGTGATACCGTCCATTGTTTACTCATTATGGTCTGGCTGCGGTCATATGGTCAATGAATAAGATCGCAGAAGTAGGCCTAGTCAATTACAACCTGACAGCTCTCCACCTGTATCATCTTCCAAATGGATTTTTTTTTAATGTATTCTAATTTTTTTTATTATGAATATCTTTCTACTTTACCCCCAGCTATCTAATATCGGCTTCAATACCAAGCTTTGGCTGCGACCACTCTAGTGCCGTGTACGAGACGTAGTTTAAAAATTGGTGGTAGTAGGCACTCTGAATATAGATAGGCCTTTACTTTTTTAGTTTGGGAATTTTTTCAAAGGTAACACTTACCCTGCTATTGATATTTTATATATATGTATGTATGTATGTATGTATGTATATATATATATATATATATATATATATATATATATATATATGTGCAACTTTAAACTCCTGATACATTTTGGAAGTTAATAATAATTGAAAATGGAATGTGCAGCATTTGACTGAAGTAGTGTTTCGTCAGTAGGAATGCACTCACCAGTGATACACCACCAGTGTTATCAATTGCAGCCCCCCCAGAGAAAGCCAGCTAAAGCAAAACTGACGTGGCTCTGCAGACAGCAATGAAATAATGCCTTCTATTGTTCTACTGCTCTGCTGCCCTACACACACACACACACACACACACACACACACACACACACACACCCGAGAATGCTCAACACTCTACCAGTAGTGGAGTGGCTTTTATTACTTGTCGTCGCCCGCCCCCCCCACACACACACACACACCCTCCACCATTAAGACCTACCGGACCAGAGGGGCAAGCAGAAGGAAAAACAAAACAAAGAGAGCGGAGTGGGTTGTTACATTGCATGTCACCACCCCTTCCCTCAGGTTGCCGTTATACAGCCTCTTCACAACGCCCCACACCCCACACCTCTGTCACCCAGGGGTGAGACTTAGTTCAGATAGGACGGAAAGTGAGGATGAGAGACAAACAGAAGGAAAGAAGTGGATCGGTGGGAACTACAGAGGTGAAATACAGTAATGCAAGAGAAAGATAGAAGGGCCCCATCCAGTCTGTTGTTTGCTTTCCAGGACAGACAGACAGACAGAGAGAGAGAGAATGTAAATAAGGGTTGTTTCACCACCACCCCCTCGTGCAGTGCTTCCCCAACTATTGTAGTTTGCACAATCCCTGTGTTGTGTGTTCAACACACATGCAGAAACATGAGCTGCGGCGTCAAGGTTTGTCCGGGGAAGAGGTAAACTATAAATGGAAATAATATAGGCGAGCCCTCAACTCCAGAGAGAAGAGATGGAGGGTGGGGGAATGC
>JAOPHQ010002538.1:0-14114 GCA_030340625.1 Merluccius polli | reverse complement strand
GGGGGGCAGGGGGGTATAGGGGATGATACCTTCCTGGGCGGGAGTCTTCACACAGAGATAGGCGGTCAAAGAGCACTTGGTGTGTGGCGCCACAGAATAGGCAGGTGATTGTTGATTGCTGCAAAGCTTATGGGGGGAGCAGGCGTGCGTGTGTGTGTGTGTGTGTGTGTGCAGGCCATGTCAAGACCTTTGTGTGTGTGTGTGTGCGTGTGTGTGTGTGTGTTCAGCCCGAGTCCCTGTGTGTTTTGCTATTATCCGTCTACAAGAGGAGCCAGCTGTAGCCCCGGGTCTGATGGGATCCGGGGTTTTGTGCTCTGTTGTTGTTGTTGCTCAGGGACTCTTCAGCAGGCAAAGTATTCGAACAAAGTTGTTGCTGTTGTTGTTGTTGCTGTTTTTAACCCAGGACCATAAAACTCCATCTGCGCATTGAGTTTCTGCGGTTGTGTGCGTGCGTGTGTGTGCGCGCGTGTGTCTGAATGAAACGCGGACAACAAGCAGGAGCGCTCATCGAATGTCGAAAGAGATTTCTGTTCAATGTTAAAATAGTTATAGCAGTCTGTGAACATCTGCGGAAGACGTAACCAGTCCCATCTGACGCTTCCTTGAGCTCTTCCTCGTGCTACCGAATCCTAAAACGAGTTTGCGGCCACACAAAAAAGGCCTTTGAGGACAATGGCCCTGGGAATGTCGGCAAATACGGCCCCCCAAATGTTTGAAGGCTTGTAATTAGTTGGAGGTTGCGCTATTCGCTCGCTACAATACATTCAGGTTCAGCTCATGGCTGAACCTGAACCACCACCAAACAAATACAAATAAAGAAGACCTGGCCCTTCTGGGTGGTTTGGACACTGAGCATCACTGGGACATCCTTCATGGCGGGAATGAAAGCACACGTCTCAGATATTTCTATAGCGGATGTGGATGTGTATTCAAATGACGAAAAGAGTCGTCATATTATGACATATTATCTTTCCATCTCGAAAAATCACACTTTTTTTTCCGGGCGGGAACGTCGGCGTTGTCGCGCGTCCCCCCACTTAGGCCTACTTAGGTCTGCTTCACACCGGGGGGATTCCTAGAAACACCAAGACGATTCGAGCATTTGCGGAAAACACGACGATTTAGTGTTTTCCTTCCTTGTCGGCATATATTGGTCAATCTGGAAAACAAAACACACCGGGCGCACAATGGAGAGAGGGTGTGAAATACACGCGTATCATGCTAATGATTGCTAAAATTGGCATATGTAAAGTTCAGGCGGCGGTCATTAGGGAGCCGCCGCCTGCCAGTGGAAAAACCGCTGAGCTGTAATCGTTCATTCATCCCGAACACACTGCCGGGCTCTGTGCTGGGAATAGACCGTTGTGTTTTTGCAAGTCAAATTTTCTAAAGGAGGAATATGCAAAAAGTGAGGAGATTCACGTCCTGTGGGATTATTGTAATGAAGCCCTTCCCCACCCCGCATTTTTGGTGCACGCTGTCGAACTGTGTTGTCACCAATTTGCTAAATAAATTCAGTATCCAGACTATTTTTTTTTTCGCAGACAGCTGCATATTTGGTTCATCGGGAAAAGTAAGGGGCGTACAAAACGCTGTTTTGGGCATACAAAACACTACAAGTGTAATTCCAGTTATTTTCGGTTGATGGTCCACAATATCCGAAGTAGCCTAGCGCTTAAGTTATTTCATTTCGGCGCAGACATGATGATGTTAGTGGTTTACGGCGATTTTTGCTGGACGAGAGAAAAGCATTTTGAATGTGTTGAATAAGGTTGTGCTGCGCTGAATGGGGATTTGTGTTTTCCTCTGAGCTGTAGGGACGCGTCTTGTGAGTGTCAAACCTTCTGCCACTCGCCTACTGATTAATCATCTCCACCGCATGTTGACCTTTACCGGTCGTCTTCCGGCTTGTCTTTCTTAACACTCGACAAAATGTACGCTTAATATGGCGACGCGTCGTTAAGGTGAGAAACTACCCGGCGGAAGAAAAGCGATCCGGTGCGTCGTCGGGTGCTGCAGCGTCCCGGTCCGGCAAGACGGGATCCACTGGAGGAACTCAAAATACTGTGGAGGGGAAAAAATTAATTTGAAGGATAAAAGAAAATCAAGCAAAGAAGCGCCGGGGACGTTTCTGGGGTTCAAAAAGTCGGACCGCCACACGGTGCAGAACAAAAAAAAAACGAGAAAGCGAGACAGAGACAGAGAGAGAGAGAGAGAGAGAGAGAGACAGAGAGAGAGAGAGAGAGAGAGAGAGACAGAGAGAGAGAGACAGAAAGAGAGAGCTAGAGTGAGAGACAGAGAGAGAGAGAGAGAGAGAGAGAGCTAGAGAGAGAGAGAGGGAGAGAGAGAGAGAGAGAGAGAGAGAGAGAGAGAGAGAGAGAGAGAGAGAGGGAGAGAGAGACAGGGAGAGAGAGAGAGAGAGAGAGCGGGCAGAAGATGATGTTGACTCGCTGTCGCACACCTCAACAGGCGGCTCGGTCACAGGCGGAGGCTGCACACGCATAATTCGGTCTGATTTAGCGGCGCGATACTGCGCTGAGGGATAATAAGCAGCGTGATTTGCGGGGCGGTGTGACCAGACTGCATAAGCAGGGCGAGACTCTTGTTCCCCGGCGCCAGGTTTTTTTTTGTTTTTTTTCCCCCTTTCCTCGATCTTCACAACTTTAATCCCAACTCCGCTGACGTGGGGTTCGATTAGCATATGTTAGCAAACACCACTTCTCGGCTGTCGACTCACTTCGATTAAAAAGCGTTCACACATTTTCTTTCTCAGATAACCGTTGGCTTGTTTTTCCGGGGGGGGGGGGGGGGGGGGGGGGCTCACGACGGTTAGCAAACACCCGGTTTTCCCCGCCAGATTTATACCACCGCTGCATGGACGTCGGATTTGAAGTGATTCACTGATTGAATAAACAAGATTAGCGCTGATCCGATGTCGCGGGGGGAATTTTTTGGCGTGCGACGTAACGATATCCAAATGAACGCTTACTCTCCACGCCGATCACCCGGAGATTATCCCCTATGCAGTTCAAACGTTCAAATAGCGAAAAATAGAGAAATAGACACACAAAAAAACAAAATACGCCAACAGCGCAGTCTCCGGTAAAACTCAACAACTGTGCCGAGGATGTGACATTACATCATCACGATCATTACAAGCAAGCCTTTCCTGCAGGTCGCCATAGCAGAAGCGCTGCCCTCTTCTGCTGCTCTTCCATGTGGGCCCTGTGTGTCTGCCTTTACGCGATCCACACTTCATATGGCACAGCGCCAACTGGAAACGCTTTCATCTCACCATTATCAAAGAACAGCGTCTGGGACGGGGGCCATGAAAGAGAGTGATGCAAAAAACGCGTCCGTTGCCGACGGTGCCCTGCGACGCCGATTGCAGAGGCTCCGAATGAATTGTTCGACTTGTTTGCCGCATAACGTCGTCGATGTCGTCAAACAATAGCCGACTCTGTGAATGACCCGGAGATGTATTTACCGGCGTCACGGTAATGACTTTGACGGCTGCGAAGGAAGCGGCGAGTCACGGCTGTTCTGCCATTCGAGGAGCCTCTCTCCGCGTGTCGGTCCTTTTGATTTTCTCGACAACCGCTCACCTCAACGACTTCACACTCGGGCGGGGGTGTACCGCCGAGGAGGCGCAGCGTCGACGTGTGAAGTCGTTTCGGATGAGCGGTTCTCGAAGAAAGCTTGCGAAAATCGGCCCTTTCCGGACAGGCGGCGCGCCGGCGGGTGTGCGGCTGAGGACCCGAGGAAGCGCGGCGTCGAGTGTGAAGTTGTTTGGATGAGCGGCTCTCGAAGAAAGCTGGCAAGCAGCGTTACCGGGAGGCCAGGCAATCGGCCCGTTCCGAACAGGCAACGTTTTTAACGTTTTTATCAGGTACTGCACAAGTATTAATAATAATAATAATAATAATAATAAGAAGAAGAAGAAGAAGAAGAAGAAGAAGAAGAAGAAGAAGAAGAAGAAGAAGAAGAAGAATTCATTGCATTTATACAGCGCTTTTCAAGACACCCAAAGTGCTTTACATAGTGTGTGTGTGTGTGTGTCCCGGGACATTTAGGGACACTTAGGAGCTCATCGGCGCCACGCTACCCTCGCTTAAGACGTCGTCAGCGCCTTTGCCCCCAAGAACTCATTACGGACAACCGCAATCACAACCGCCTGGCCTCGCCCAGGGGAGCAGCCAGCCAGGGAGGAATCGGTCTGGTCGCACCCAGCTGCAGGTGGAAATTATCTGCCTGAGTGTGTGTGTGTGTGTGTGTGTGTATGTGTGTCGGTGTGTGTGTGTGTATGTGTATGTATATATTTGTGGTGTGTGTGTGTGTATGTGTGTGTGTTTGAGGGAGAAGGCCACCGGCCAGTCGGCGCACAGCGCAGTCACGGCGGGCCTAGACAAGGTGCCGGCTGCTGATTGGACGGCGCGACGCTTGCAGATTGCCGGAGCTGCTTCATCTTTATGGGTATCGTTGCAGGGCACGCCTAGAGCGCAGGGCTGTCACTCACATCCCCCCCCCCCCCACATAACAAATACAATGGCTCTGTGTACGTTCATAGACATTTTATATTTTGCACACAACCAGGAAAAAATATATGCTTTGACTTTGACTCGTCTGTGAGTTGACTTATATCTGCCGCTAGCTAAAATGTACGTGCGTGTGTGTGTCATAACTTCATCCTAACTTTTCATTATGTATAATACTATCACCATATCCCGAGTTTTTCCTGCCTGGGCTCAATAAAGCAGTATCTTATCTAATCTTATCCAACCCGATATAATATAACTCACTTACATCGACATATGTGCCTCAATTCTGTGCCCTAATCTTACTAATGAAGTGTGGGTGATGTAAATGGTTGCGTTTTTAAGACAGAGGGGATGGTAGAGATCTCCATTCGGCTTTGCGTCGTCATCATCGCCGCGTCTTTCCCTGTCTGTGTGCCAGCAGCAGCAGTAGGAGGGAGGGAGGGAGGGAGGGAGTGAGTGAGTGGCGGTATATTGACTTCCTCATACCAGCTCATCAACACAGACACAGAGCAACGAAGACATGTGCCTCACCGCGACGTCTTAATTAACACTCTCAATCATATCCGTTCGAGCACCGGCTGACACACACACACACACATGTAGACCTCTTCCTCCTCTTCTGCTATTTCCATTCAAATGAGGCACGCGCTAAAAGGTCGTTAAAAGGCGCTCGTTCGCTCGGGTCGCCACGTCGGCTCTTCGCCTAACGGTTTGTCGAGAGCGATCGGCGACCGGCGTGACTGATGTCCGGCTCCCCGCGTTCTGATCTCGGTTTCTTTTTAACGCTCTGGCTTTCATCCCCAGAGTCGCTCGCTAACCCGGAGACGGTCGAAGACGACGGTACCATAAAGGAGCCGCTAGATCTCAATCACTTTCCACTTAGGCGGCCTCCTGCGAGGCGTGGCTCGGGACCGACGGCTGGATGTTATGGTATAGCTGTCAGTTTCCTGCCCTGCGTTGGGAGGTATGGCCTCCCACTAAACCCCCACTACTGTCTCATTCCCTGCCCTCCTCCATCACTCGCCCCATGATGGGTTCGACCGGGCAGAGGAGATGGATGGGACTTGATGGTGATGGTGGTGGTGGTGGTGGTGGGACTGGGGCCATCCGTATCCCTGGGGGAGTGGAAGGTAAAGACAGACGCCGTTACCGAGGCGGCCTGTTGTGTTAGCTACCCCCGAGACGATCAATAACGTTTAAGTTTAAGGTATAAAATGTGCGGCCGTCTCTCTCTCACCATCTAGTATTTACCTGTAGGAAGGAACATTGGGGCGAGTGATTTTGTCAAGGGAGGGAATTGCGTTTTAGCCGGAAAGTAGTAGTAGCCTCGCACAGCCAGAACTCTCCCTTCGCTTATTAGGTTTGGAAAGTCTGCAGTCGGTAGCGGTTGGCTTTGCAGCCGATTGGGTTTGCTTCAGTATTTACAAAGTAAACACCATTAGTGAATTTTACCCACCTTTTTTCATTAAAGTAAAAGCCACCTGCGTCTGGTTAGGACGGTCTCAGACAAATATCTTGCAGGCAATTCGGCAAAACCGGAGGTGAGTTCGCAAGATTCAAGGCTCTATGAGACGTAGCCCATAGACAGACACATCCAAGAACATATAATTTGTCCTTTCAAATTCTGCGACACCCTCTGATTAAACATTTGCAAATGCTTTATTCAGCAACGTCCTACACACTAGCTCAAGAACACAGTGCTAAATGAGCCATAGTCGCTGCAGATGTCCCTCTTCTCCTGTCTGTCCCATCTCCTAACCTCTTGGGTTGTATATGTCTGTTGATTTATTTGTTTAATGTAAAGACACACGAGTAAAGACACACATTGTTTGTTTGTTTTTCACCACAATGATCTGCTCAAGCATCAGGCAGCATCCCTTCGAAACAAAGAGCAACTCAGCTTAATAATACAGGCCAAGAAAGTTTCAATTGTAAAAAAAGTTGAAAGCGAGGGATCGATAATCTCCGATACGGGCCAAACGGTGCTTATTTACGACGAGGTGCGGATAAGCTATTTGCTCTGTTTGTGATTTAATTGTCAATAATTGCAGAGCATCTCCCAGGGTGTGTGACTTTTAGTGTACGGCCAGAGAAAGAGAGAAAAAGCCTAATAAACGCCGGCTTTATGTACTGCGAAATTAAGTTCGGCTTATACTTTCTTTGTCGTTGTGCACCATTCCTTTCTGCCCCGCTTGTCGCGGTTAATCACAAAGGCACTTTTTTTGGTTCCCTACATTAATGCGTTATTTTAATGATACATTTACGCAGCTCGGGAAGGAGCGATTAATATTGCGGTTCCTGTGGTCATACTTTAAGTCATTACTGTTACGGATGGTGGCCCACCGAGCAATACCACATGTTTGCTCTATCCTTGGGTCAGACAAATGCTTGGTCATACTTTAAAATCAAAACCGAATGCGTTGTCTCTGTCGCCATACGGGGTTTGGCGTTAGCCGTCAAACTGATTTATTCTTTCATTTCATTCATTTTCATCAGGGTTTTAGTTCATTTGTTCATGAGCTGCACGGGGGTTTGGCGTCCGTCTTTCTGCAGCATGTCTTAATGCAGGGGCAAGTCGACTGCAAGCGGCATGCCGTGACTTGATAATGGGTCATTTAACGCCGTAGGTTTGTGGCGTCCGGCCGAGTTGGGGGTCAACTCTCATTCTGTTTTTCCCAAACGGAGACAGAAATGAAGTGATTTCATTTCATTCAAAAGTACTGAGGCCGGCTGCTCCTCCGACGGGCGTCCATCGGTCAGATAACCAGCGGCGGCGGCTCGCCCCAGTACCGGGGGGGGTGAGAACGGATGCCTTGGTTACCATGACGACGATGCGCAAAACAGGACAAAACTGCACTGGCTGCTGCAAACACTCGATACATCACAATGCGTCGCGGAAAGCGCAGCTCTACTCTGGTGGGTTTCTAAAAGACGTTATTTATTGAGAAACTACAACAAAAAAAACAGAAAATCCGTCGAGCAAATCCCGGAGGTCTCTTTTTTATTTTATTTTATTAGTTCCTTTTTTCTCTCTCTCTCTCTCTCTTTCTGTCTCTCTGTCTCTGTCTCTGTCTGTCTCTCTCTCTCTCTCTTTCTCTTTCTGTGTGTCTCTCTCTCTCTCTCTCTCTCTGTCTCTGTCTCCCTGAGTCTTTCTGTTGATACTGTGAGCTCTGATCCAGTATACATCGCCTCTAAGAGCCTGAGTATGTTGTTAAATCTCAGAAAGGTCGGGGCTCCGTTTCTTGTTGACCATTATGCGATGAATAATGCATGGCCATCGGTCGCCCATTCCAAAGGCAAAATGCTTTCTTTGGCAAACGTTTGATTTTACCCAGTAGTAGGATGTTGTTTTGACCGGTCTGTATTTGGGGATCGTTATTTGTGGAGACTTGTTTTCGGGATTGTTTATTTAGGTAACTAAAATATTCAAACTACTGTGGTGAAGAAAATACTCGTCAAAAACACTTTGGACGATAGAGAAGATTTTTGTTTCTAATATAACTGATGTCAGCTCCCATATGAATGGACGTACAAAAACGTTTAATTTATTGATTTAATCGATTTATTATACCCATTGGCTGCATATGTCAGCGCTTTGGGTATCTTGTAAAAGCGCTATATAAATGCAATGAATAACTATTATTATTATTATTATTATTATTATTATTATTATTACAGAGGTAAATATACTTGTCTCTTAACGGGGAATAAATGCATTGGGATGCATGTGTATGGCTCAAAGCAAAATCCATTTTATTAGGACACGTTTCAACACTAAAACACACACAGGCCGCGTTAAGAAGGGTGAATCATACTTCTTTGTAGACAACTTAGGTACGTTATGTAGCAATTACATTTAGGTCATTTAGCGGACGCCTTTGTCCAAAGAAGTACATTTGTCTCTCAGTGTTAAGTTTCTAAGTGCACCATAATTGCTAGCTTTTTGCTATCCTCTCTGGTATACGGCATAGATAGCTAAGATTGCGGTACAATTAAATTACCGGGGTGTGTAAGAGGTAAGCGGTTGGGGGGGGGGTAGGTAGAGAAAGGGAGGCCATGCGGAGTCCAGGTGAACGGCGGCAGGGAACTCGTTTCCACCCGCCGAGGCGCAACAAAAACAGAGAAGAGTTGTGACTTCGCCGCGCGGCCTTTGCTCGCTGTTGGCGACGGCGGTGCCAGCCGGCCGAGGCGGTTAGTCACACCGAGGTAGTTAGTGTGACCGACCGCTCGGAGGTAGGTAGGTGGGTGTGTGTGTGTGGGGGGGGGGGGGGGGCGTTCCACTGACAGCCTTGTAGAAATGAACACTATGTCACGGTTCATTTGTACCACGCATCCGTCTTCGCATTATAAAGAGCGCCAGATATGTCACCGAATTAGCGGGTCGTTTTGGCGGCGTTTGCAGAAGCATGCGTGCACCGACCGCGGGGCTACTCCCTACCGAACCGACCGACGCAGAAACGGGTTCATTTGTCCGTCTATTGAGGACGTTCGGCGTGAAAAAATATGGACGGATGCCTTACGTCACCCCGGTTAACGGGTTCACCCAGACTGTTGTTGTCGTCGTCGTTGCGGCGGCGGCATCAGCAACAACCGTAAGTTTGTTTTCCCATCTGAACGCGGTCGTAAGCAGCTCTCTTACACCGGCCCGCCGGAATGAGTTGTCCTTCATGGCTAATTCACCTCTCTGTGATAGCACCCTACACGCTGCTTACTCTGAGTAGTGTGTGTGTGTGTGTGTGTGTGTGTGTGTGTGTGTGTGGAAGTGGAAGTGTCCATGCATGGCTGAGTGTGTGTGTGCGTCTGTTGCATGAATAAGTGTGCGTACGTGATTGGAAGTAAGAGTGCATTTGTGCAAGTGTGTGTGTTTGTAACCGTGTGTGTGTGTGTGTGTGTGTGTGTGTGTGTTTATGTGTGAAATGTGTGCATGTGAGCATGCCTTTATGAATGTGTGTGTGTTTGTCTATGCACGTGTGTGTGTATCTGTGAATCTGCTTGTGTTTATGAATGTGCGCTAATGCAAATGTGTGTGTGTGTGTGTGTTTGCGTGTTTCTGAATGCCTATGTGTGTGTTTTTCCTACATTACCGAGTCGGTCTCGGTAATGTCTCCTCTCCGCCGCGGCCCGCCGCCACCGCTGAAACATTCACGACCCACGCGTTACACCCAAACCCGCATATGTGTCCAGCATCCATAGATTTAAGGGGCTGAGCAGATGCCAAAATGGGGATTACTACTACTTCTAGTCTGACCACCAGGCCATTCTGGATGCTGGACTCCTGCCACCGGAGCGCTGGTGTATTAGCGTTTATTAGGCTGGGCGAGTTTTAGGAATTAGAGGAGTTGTTTGAGGGCCATCGGGGTAAGAGGCGGACTGGCAATGCAGTGAAGTTTGCTAATAGACCGAGCTTTCATGTTCAAGTGTCTTTCCAATAGCCGAAAAACAGAAATATTTTGCAGTGATGTGTGATGTTTCCCTCCAGGGGGTATTGAGTTGGTTTAGACATTTTGAAAGGAACATCAACTCTGAGCCCATTCGTCTTTCTGTTTACATCAGATGTATTTATTCCTTTTGGTTCCTCCGGTCGAGGTTTAACCTTAGCGTAAAGCTGAGGATACTTACTAACATTACCACCTATTATTATTTCCTTCTATATTTAATGCATTCTGGCTCGAGCGTGTGACCGTCCATCTCAACTAATTCAAAGGTATTCAGCACATAAACACGTAATGGTGTGAATCTAAAACATCCGAAGCGATTTACACACCAGCCATGATATTTTTCACACGTATGGTGATGATGGCACAACACGTCAATGTGTTTGATGCGGTGTGGCATGAATTACTTTATCTTAATGTTGAATGTTGCACATGCACACATGAATACAGTCAACCATTTTGTGCTCAATGCCTTGTGTATCTACGTTTTTTATTTATGTTGTTATTTACACTGTAAGTAACATACACCAATATGTATTACTCGAATATTCCCCTTTTTATCTGTCCTGTTTAAACCTATATCATCGGGGGGGAATAGTGAATTAACATTGAAAAAACACCTGTCAGGCACAGGATAGATTTCCTTGTAATTCATTGTAATCATCATAATACCAGTGTGTGTGTGTGTGTGTGTGTGTGTGTGTGTGTGTTTCTTTATAGGGTGCTTGCATATAGAGTAATGACCAGGGCAGACCTGTAACATCCGTGTCGGAGATGGAGATGAATGCAGGTTGATTGGAGGCTGTGATTGAAAGTGGTGGTTCCTCACCGCAGACAAGGAGTGGAAATTACAATGCTGGTGTCTGCTGCCTACACATTTATATCAATCAAAAGCCACCGCCGCACTAAAAATGGAGATTTTCACATTCGTTGCGATGGCACCACCCGGTTATTGGTAAAAACGTACAATAATCAAGGGCCAGCCAGCGGAGATTGCAGTTTTGTGTGGAGAAATACATTGCGTCAGTGGAGCAGGAGGACGAAAAAAGGTTAGGATTATGTGAGCAGGGAGCTGATTTGAAAACATGTAGCTTTGTGCGCCATTTGATGAAACCATCAGGTTGAAATGAAAATGGGAAAGGGAACTAGTCATTTGTTGAGGTAATTCCAACGACGGAGATAATAATAAAAGACTCATTTTGTGAGTCAGAGCAAATTGAATTAACAAATTCAGGTCTAGCCTATCTAAGTTAATAGGTAGGTTAGGTCAGGTATTTTACTATAAAGGTAACGCTGGGATGTCCTAAAATGCTTAATGTGAAACCGGCTCACATTCTTACGTCTAGATCATGCTATGTCATATATTTTACATACAAAACATTATTACTGACTGCTTTTTCTGCTGGGGGGCACACTAGCCACTACATGATAGACATGGGACTCTTCCCTTGCAACTCCTTAATAATACCAGTGACACTTCACAATAAGAGTACATGTAGTTAGTTTTTCTTGAATAACTTTTTTTCTGAAGGTCGTAAAGACTCAGAGCCGATGTCTGCCCCATGGTTTATGGGGAAGCCGAACACGCCAGTCTTGGTCCTGAGTCATTGCGACCTTCCGTTCTGAAACCCTAACCCTAATATCAAACCTTAACCCTCATATGAAACCCATTAACATTAGGGTAAGTGGTAGTTAGTTTTTCTTGAATAACTTTTTTTCTGAAGGTCGTAAAGACTCAGAGCCGATGTCTGCCCCATGGTTTATGGGGAAGCCGAACACGCCAGTCTTGGTCCTGAGTCATTGCGACCTTCCGTTCTGAAACCCTAACCCTAATATCAAACCTTAACCCTCATATGAAGCCCATTAACATTAGGGTATGTGGTAGTTAGTTTTTCTTTAATAACTTTTATTCTAAAGGTCGTAAAGACTTAGAGCCAATGTCTGCCCCATGTTTTATGGGGAAGCCGAACACGTCAGTCTTGGTCCTGAGTCATTGTGACCTTCCATTCTGAAACCCTAACCCTAATGTCAAACCTTAACCCGGTAACCCTTCCTTTTACAGTCTGTTAATTACCAGGAAATTACCTGGTAATAAGATGTATTTACTAAGTAATAACCATGTAATTAAATGTAATTACCTTGTAATTACCAAGTACTTACCAGGTAATTACCCAGTATTTAATTATATTTATTTGGTAAATACCAACAAGTTACCTGATATTTACTAGATATTTTCCTGACATCTACCAGGTATTTACCCAATAATTACCTGGTAGATATCCTTAAATTGCATATTGTAGATAATAAACCCACTGAAAGTGTCTATATGTGACTTTGTTAGGGTGATAATAACTTATATATTTACTACTTTAATACTGATATTACCATATACTTTCCTGGTAATTGTAGATTATAATCATCTACCACCCATTAGGGTGTGTAGTTTTGAACATGGTATCTGGCAAAAACTCCCATATCTCCATAGTTCCGCCCCAATGCCATTATAAACAGTAGGAACAAAAAAAACGGGAGGTTAACAAATTAAACAAACTGCCAATGTAAGGCAGTTACAATTACCATATACTTTCCTGGTAATTGTAGATTATAATCATCTACCACCCATTAGGGTGTGTAGTTTTGACCATGGTATCATGGTATAGTTGCCAGTTATCAAGTAAATACTGGGTAATTACCAGGTAAAAATCAGAGTCATTACTACCCTCACTGTCACTACACAGGTTGATTGGTAATGGATAAATACATGGTAGTTTTCAGTATATATCTAGTAAATACTGGGTAACTTGTTGGTATTTACCAGGTAAATATCAGGTAACTACCAGGTAAATAAGTGGTAGTTATCAGGTAAATATGCGATCATTTTTGAGTAAATACCTGGTAAGTACCAGGTAAATATATAAGTTATTATCACCCTAACAAAGTCACATATAGACACATTCAGTGGGTTTATTGTCTACAATATGCAATTGCAGGATATCTACCAGGTAATTATTGGGTACATACCTGGTAAATGTCAGGAAAATATCTAGTAAATATCAGGTAACTTGTTGGTATTTACCAGATAAATATGTAATTAAATACTGGGTAATTACCTGGTAATTACCGGCCTGTAAAAGGAAGGGTTACCAAATAATGTATAAATGGATACCTTAGTTAACATGAACACCATTTGTAAATGATTACTAGGCACATTAGTTAACTGTTAGTTGATGCTTATTACTGCATTAACTAATGTTAATTAATGTTAATAACTCATGCCTATGAGACATGAGAGCTTGGTAATGAGCCATCTGAGTGTCTCATCTACATAGACCGCCTCCTCCTTTTGCTCTTCAGTGGTCAACACGTGTGTATTCAATGGGTTTTACAGGGTCCTAAATTACATTTTGTTATTACATTTCCATTAAATGTGCCACCTTTTGATAAAAAAAGTATTATTCTGTTCATAAATACCATATGATCAGTGTGCTGAATTGATGGCACTATCAATTGAACAAGTTCAATTTGTAGGCATCCGTTATGGAATCCGTTCAGAGCAGAGGCGGCCCGGCGCTCCGTCTCCACCATGGAGCTCATAGCGGAGGATGATGAAGCCATCCATCAGCCCGGGACAGCATCATCTGCAGGGGGGGGGACAAACGAGAACCGGAGGTGGAGCCGGCCGATTGGACGTCTCCCGGTAGAATATGTACGCCACGCACCGAGGAGATGCATCACGGACAATATGGACAGACCCGGACGTTTTCTAATTTGACTTCCTGGTTGTTTTTCTTCGGCAACCCCTTTTGTCTTGTTTCGGACGTTTCCAAAGTTAGGGAGGATTTCAGCGTTGGTCAAATGCACGCAAATGGATGCTTGTATACGCATACTTTAATTTAGCCTGGGTCGGCTAGCTGGGCCTCGCATGTTGTTTTTTGAATCCGAACACGTGTGACTTTGGTAGGATGAACCCACGTAAACATGTGAAGAACATGCTAACTCCCCCACACATGCATCCATTCACACACATGCACACACAGACACACAGACACACACACACACACACACACACACACACACACACAGGACAATCACTACCCTCATTTCAGGAGTATTGACAAGGTCACTGCTTACATCATCTGGC
>JAOPHQ010002535.1:0-7500 GCA_030340625.1 Merluccius polli | reverse complement strand
CTAGCCTGTCAGGCGATGCTAGCAGCAGCAGCAGCAGCATCTTACTGCAGCCTCTGATAGCGTCATCGCTCCTCTACACCCCCTCCCTTCTGTTCCCCTCCTCCTCCCCTCTCCTCCTCCCCTCTCCTCCTCCCCTCCCCCCCTCCCCTCCTCCCCTCCTCTTCGAGGGATGGATGGATGGATGGATGGATGGATGGATGGAGCGGTGTGGATGGGAACTAGAGGATGAGGAGATACCAGAGAGGGAGGGATGGAGGAGAGGAGACTGGTACTGCTGATGACGACATGAGGTCAGTTCAGTTCTGTCTCCCTCTGCTGGCCGCCGCCCACATAACACCAAACTGTTCAGTGCATAGTTTACTGATCAAAGTGGTTGTTGTTGTTGTTGTTGTTGTCGTCTCCCTGGGCGTGTTAAGACTTATTTGCTATCATAGTCTGATAGTAAATAAGTAGTAAACTCATAGTAAACAAACTCAAATCTGGTTGAGTGGCGCTTTAACTTTTTTTTCCGCTTTATATTTGTTTTGACCAATCACGTTGCTGGAGGCGGGGATCTGTACGCGTGATTAGCGTACGTTAACAAATGTACACAAACTCGGCCAGTAGTGGTAAACTCTAAAAAAGTGTATGTAAAGATTTCAAATCATCACTGTGTTGAGTCGCCACCGTAGAAATACACTTATTAAAATCCCTTCTGAAAGCGTCGTCCACTTTGTACGATATCTTCATAACGAAACAGGAAACAAGGTGTAGCTCCGCCCCTCGCAGTTGGCTTCCGGCCCAGACGCTGTTTTTGGGTTGTGTTTGGGTGAGTCCATCTGAAGGTTAAGGTAAGGGTGTTTGGCTGAGTCCATCTGAAGGTTAAGGTAAGGGTGTTTGGCTGAGTCCATCTGAAGGTTAAGGTAAGGGTGTTTGGGTGAGTCCATCTGAAGGTTAAGGTAAGGGTGTTTGGGTGAGTCCATCTGTCCAATGTGACCAGTGACGTCATGTATAGCCGCATGGCGTCCTTCCACCGCTGGCTGTCCAGGTGGTGTCCAGCAAACCATGTGGGCTTCATTGATAATTGGCAGCCTTTTTGGGGAAAACCTGGTTTGATTGGGAGAGACGGCATCCATCCCACGTTGGATGGAGCGGCTCTCTTATCCAGGAATATGATGCAGTTTATTTCTAAAACCTGACAGTCCAGAGTTGGGACCAGGAAGCAGAGTTGCTGTTTAACACACTTCTCTGCGCTTCCTCTAGTACAGTCCCCCACCCACCACCCCATAGAGACTGTGTCTGTCCCCCGACCGCCTACATTATGTAAAGAAATAAAAACAAGAGGCGTTAACCATGAAAACCTAATAAAAATTAAAACCAACTCCTCAGTAGCACAAAATAAAATAATTAAATGTGGACTGTTAAATATCAGGTCTCTGTCATCCAAAGCTGTTCTAGTGAATGAATTAATATCAGATTATGATATTGATTTGCTTTGTCTTACTGAGACCTGGTTGTCCCATGAGGATTATGTTAGCCTAAATGAATCCACCCCCCCAGTCATATTAATACTCACATTCCCCGAGGCGCAGGCCGAGGAGGTGGAGTAGCAGCTATATATGATTCGAGGGTTTTAATGGACCCTAAACCAAAACTAAATTATAATTCATTTGAAAGCATTATTTTTAGTCTTTCTCACCCAAACTGGAAAACACTGGAGCCAGTCCTATTTGTTATAGTGTACCGCGCTCCTGGACCGTACTCTGATTTTATATCTGAATTCGCAGAGTTTCTATCAAGTTTAGTTCTTAAATCAGATAAAGTAATTATTGTAGGTGATTTTAATGTCCATGTGGATGTTACAAATGACAGCCTTAGTAACGCATTTACCTCATTAATAGACTCAATCGGCTTCTGTCAGAGTGTGAATAAACCAACCCATTGTTTTAATCACACTCTTGACCTTGTTCTATCATATGGCATGGATATTGAACATTTAATAGTTTTTCCACATAATCCTCTCCTATCTGATCATTATTTAATAACTTTTGAATTTCTATTATTTGACTATAAGCCATTAAGCAGAACTTCCTACAGCAGATGTCTATCTGACAGTGCTGTAGCTAAATTTAAGGAGGAGATTGCATCAGTGTTTAATTCAATGCCATATCTGAATATAACAGAGTCCTATATTAACTTTAGTCACTCCCAAATTGATAATCTTGTTAATAGTGCTGCAGGCTCTCTACAATCAACATTAGATTCTATCGCTCCTAGAAAACAGAAAATAATAAAACACAGGAAACTAGCACCGTGGTACAACCACCAAACTCGTCAATTAAAACAAGAAACAAGGAAATCAGAAAGGAAATGGCGCGCTTCCAATTTATTAGAAAATCGCTTAATATGGCAAAATAATCTTAAAAATTATAGAAAGGCCCTCCGTAATGCCAGAGGAGCCTTTTACTCGGCACTAATAGAAGAAAATAAAAACAACCCCAGGTTCCTCTTCAGCACTGTAGCCAGGCTGACAGAGAGTCACAGCTCTATTGAGCCATGTATCCCTATCAACTTAAGTAGCAATGACTTCATGAACTTCTTTTATAATAAAATTATTACTATTAGAGAGAAAATTAGTCACCAAATGCCCTCAATAGGTATCGCAGGCTCTCCAACATCAGACACTTTGACTGGTGCAAACTTAGATGTGTATTTGGAGTGTTTCTCTGCTGTCAGTCTTCATCAGTTAACTTCTATAATTTCTTCATCAAAGTCATCAACCTGTCTGTTAGACCCCATCCCAACTAGGCTGCTTAAAGAAATTGTACCCTTAATTGGCACTTCTTTACTGGAAATGATTAATCTTTCTTTATTATCAGGATATGTACCACAGTCCTTTAAAGTAGCTGTAATTAAACCCCTTCTTAAAAAGCCCACTCTTGACCCTGGGGTTTTAGCCAACTATAGACCGATTTCTAATCTCCCCTTTCTGTCTAAAATTCTGGAGAAAGTAGTCGCCAAACAATTGTGTGACTTTCTACACAACAATAGTTTATTCGAGGATTTCCAGTCAGGATTTAGAGTTCATCATAGCACAGAGACAGCTCTGGTTAAAGTTAATAATGACCTTTTGATTGCTTCTGACAATGGACTTGTCTCTGTACTTGTATTATTAGATCTTAGTGCTGCCTTTGACACCATTGATCATAGTATTCTTTTACAGAGACTCGAGCATGAAATTGGCATCAAAGGAACCGCACTAAGCTGGTTTATGTCATATCTATCAGATCGTTCACAGTTTGTACACGTGAATGATGAATCTTCAATAAATACTACAGTTAGTCATGGAGTTCCACAAGGTTCTGTACTTGGACCAATACTATTTACTTTATATATGCTCCCTTTAGGCGATATTATTAGAAAGCACTCCATTAACTTTCATTGTTATGCAGATGATACGCAGTTATATCTATCGATCAAACCCGATGAAATTAATCAATTATCTAAATTACAAACATGTCTTAAAGACATAAAATCCTGGATGAGCTGCAATTTTCTGATGTTAAACTCAGAGAAAACCGAAATTCTTGTACTTGGCCCCAAAAACCTTAGAGACTTAATGTCTACAGATATAGCTACTCTAGATGGCATTACATTGGCCTCTAGCACCACTGTCAGGAATCTTGGAGTTATCTTTGATCAGGATCTGTCATTTAATTCCCACATAAAGCAGACCTCTAGGACTGCCTTTTTTCATTTACGTAATATTACAAAAATCAGACGCATCCTATCAAAGACAGACGCAGAAAAACTAATCCATGCATTTGTTACCTCAAGGCTGGATTACTGCAACTCCTTATTATCAGGTTGTCCAAATAAATCCATTAAGATGCTTCAATTAATTCAAAACGCTGCAGCGCGAGTACTGACAGGAACTAGGAAAAGAGATCACATCTCTCCTGTACTAGCTTCTCTGCATTGGCTCCCTGTAAAATTTAGAATAGAATTTAAAATCCTCCTCCTCACCTATAAAGCTCTTCATGGGCAGGCCCCTTCATATCTCAAAGAGCTCATAGTACCCTACTACCCCACTAGAACACTGCGTTCTCTGAATGCAGGGCTACTGGTGGTTCCAATAGTTTCTAAAAGTAGAACCGGAGCCAGAGCCTTCAGTTACCAAGCTCCTCTTCAGTGGAACCAGCTTCCAGTTGTGGTTCGGGAGGCAGACACCCTCTCCACATTTAAGAGTAGGCTTAAGACGTTCCTCTTTGATAAAGCTTATAGTTAGGGCTGGATCAGGTGAGTCCTGAACCATCCCTTAGTTATGCTGCTATAGGCCTAGACTATCGGGGGATTTCCCTTGGTGCACTGAGTCTCTCGCTCTCTCTCTCTCTCTCTCTCTCTGTGTGCACACATTCATGTCCCATTAATGCATGTTACTAACACTTCTTCCCCGGAGTTCTTGTGTTTTCTCGTCTCGCAGGTTCTCATGGATCCTGGCGGAGCCTCCATGGTCCTGCTTGACTGCCATTGCTAATATCAGTTACCAGTTATATACAGTTACTGTTGTTGCTGCTCGCTGTCCCCCATCATTGGTGCTAGTGCATTGATGTAGTTGCTCTCTCTCTCTCTCTCTCTCTCTCTCTCTCTCTCTCTCTCTCTCTCTCTCTCTCTCTCTCTCTCTCTCTCTCTCTCTCTCTCTCTCTCTCTCTCTCTCTCTCTCTCTCTCTCTCTCTCTCTCTCTCTCTCTCTCTCTCTCTCTCTCTCTCTCTCACCCCAACTGGTCAAGGCAGATGACCACCCACCTAGAGCCGAAGGGTCTGTCCAAGGTTTCTGCCTTTTAACAGGCAGTTTTTCCTTGCCCCCGTGCCAAGTGCTTGCTCATGGTGGTACTGTTGGGTCTCTGTAAATGTTATTAGGAGTTTGGTCTAGACCTGCTCCATTTGAAAAGTGCCCTGAGATAACTTCTGTTATGAATTGGCGCTATACAAATAAAATTGAATTGAATTGAATTGAATTAATATAAGTCTGTATAAGTCTGTATAAGTCTAATATAAGTCTGTATAAGTCTGTATAAGTCTAAGTCTAATATAAGTCTGTATAAGTCTAATATAAGTCTGTATAAGTCTAATATAAGTCTGTATAAGCCTAAGTCTAATATAAGTCTGTATAAGTCTAATATAAGTCTGTATAAGTCTAATATAAGTCTGTGTAAGTCTAATATAAGTGTGTATAAGTCTGTATAAGTGTGTAAATGTGTTTGTGGGTTCTCCATGTGCTTTGTCTTTAAGGCTGAGGGCCGTGGGAACGTCTGCTTGAAGAGAAACTGTTCACTTGTTTACTTGTTTTCTTGCCAGCAGCATATTTCAGACAACAGCCAATCGGACACTTCAGCGTGAAATCAGACAATCAGAAGGAATTAGCACATTAATATTAAATAGTTTGTACGTTGTCCAACAGTCTGTCTCTACGCCTCCTCATCATCAAACTCATTTCACAGGAACTAACGGTTCCTGTGAAACGACAGAACTTATTACGTATTAAATGACTTTCAAGCAGAGTTCCAGGAAAGGAGGAAAACGTAATTGTAAATGTTTGACCCGTAATTCAACTTCTCGTCAGCTTCCCACTTTCAATTGTGTAATTTGATGAGAAATGTTTTCACCATTTTCCTTTATGTTGCAACGGTCTGAACTTATATTGGCCGGGTTTTAACCTCAAAGAGACCAACCTGGTTAAACAGGCATAGTATTATTATTATTATTATTATTATTATTATTATATTAACTCATTCAGAGAATGCACGGCTAAATAAACTTCAACAATAGAAACAGTTTAAAAATATTTAATATAGACTTTTCATTGCAATACAAAAATATCCAAACCCATCGGTACGTCACCTTCACATGGACACGCTGAACACACCTCAGCCTCTGCTCAGACGTTGCTTAGCAACCCTCTCTGGCCATCCACACCTTTACAAACGGACGCTTCTTGTGCTACAGCTCACAAACTGTTATGGTGTTCGAGAAATTCACTTCTTTTCAAACAGCCACACGTCTCTCAGTCTCTCTTTCAGTCTCTCTGTCAGTCTCTCTTTCAGTCTCTCTTTCAGTCTCTCTGTCTCCACTGGCGCTGTAAACTTCAACCGCCTTTTCGCTCAGCTCACTCAGGAACTTAACTTAACTAACTTGAGGGACACATTTTATTTTTCCTATTTTAGCGTAACGCCACATTACAACACAACGTCTGAATCTGAAGTCTTCGTTTGACCGGCTAAAGGTGACAGCAGCTTCTCCATGCTGGGGAACAGAAGCTCAATATTCAGCATTAGGAGAACTTCACCTGAAAACGGCATAAAAACTCACATAACAAATATACTGACGACGCCCACAGCTTAAAACTCATTAATGAGAGGGTTAATAATGAGAGGGTTAATAATGAAAGGGTTAATAACGCTACACGCAGGAAAGAACTAACAGAAAACATTACTGACACGGCTAACTAACTGGTTACAGGCTAGCTAACTGGCTACAGGCTAGCTAACTAGCTTACAGGCTGGCTAGCCGCTGTAAAGACTAGCTAACTGTACAGCTTCAGTAATGGACCCCAGATGGTGCAAAACACAACAAAGTAATAAAGTGAACTAATAAAGTAAAGTAAAGTAAACTAATAAAGTAAAGTAAACTAATAAAGTAAAGTAAACTAATAAAGTAAAGTAAAGTAAACTAATAAAGTAAAGTAAACTAATAAAGTAAAGTAAACTAATAAAGTAAAGTAAAGTAAACTAATAAAGTGAACTCGTCTCCTCTTCACAACACAAATACAAACTGATGTCCTCTCCGCTAGCCGCTAACTGGGAGTGGAAGTCATTCAGGTTAATATAACACAGGCTATCACCACTAGCATGCGCTAGGCTAGGATCACCACTAGCATGCGCTAGGCTACAATCACCACTAGCATGCGCTAGGCTAGGATCACCACTAGCATGCGCTAGGCTAGGATCACCACTAGCATGCGCTAGGCTACAATCACCACTAGCATGCGCTAGGCTGCAACTACCACTAGCATGCGCTAGGCTAGGATCACCACTAGCATGCTCTAGGCTGCAACTACCACTAGCATGCGCGAGGCTAGGATCACCACTAGCATGCGCTAGGCTAGGATCACCACTAGCATGCTCTAGGCTGCAACTACCACTAGCATGCGCGAGGCTAGGATCACCACTAGCATGCGCTAGGCTAGGATCACCACTAGCATGCTCTAGGCTAGGATCACCACTAGCATGCGCTAGGCTGCAACTACCACTAGCATGCGCTAGGCTGCAACTACCACTAGCATGCGCTAGGCTAGGATCACCACTAGCATGCGCTAGGCTAGGATCACCACTAGCATGCGCTAGGCTAGGATCACCACTAGCATGGTTTTTAGGCCATGATCACAACGAGCATGCTACATGCTACGACCACTAGCATGTTCATGTTCTTAGTCCCACTCAGCGGTCAGAACAAAGTGCAAATT
>JAOPHQ010002534.1:0-12234 GCA_030340625.1 Merluccius polli | reverse complement strand
CCTCTTTAGAGTTCGACTGTCCCAGAAAAAGTTGACTTTCTTTCAATTGTCCTGCGTGACAAATCAAATATTTCATGCAAAAACGACGAGTGGAGGAAACTTCCTGAAAATTACCAGAAACTTCAGTGTAAAAAACACAAAAGACCTCCTCAGAGTTTTACTGTCGGGAGAAAACTCAACTCATCATTTCTTTCACGTTAGCAACAAAGATGTAGTGTAGAAAACCAAAACTATTATACAAAAGATTTTATATGCGGCATTTTCTGTGACGAGCGGTTACCAGGATGCATTGTGGGTAAATGATAAGCAATGTTTTAACATGACGTTCTCACTAACTAGGGTTTAATCTTTTAATAACATGTCCTTACTAACTAGTATTTAGCTCATATTTTAATTAGACTTTCTTGCAAACTAGTTTTTCAAGTATCTTTTAATAAGACTCATTAACTTCTCTTTTAATAAGATGTTCTGATTAAATCGTGTTGAACTTTTAGTAAGTGGTTTGTGCTGACAAGGTTTAACTGTTTGGATGAGACGTCCTTCCTACCGTGTTTTAATAACCTCTCTGCTCCACATTAGGCTGAACACTTTTAAAGCAGGTCACTGTCGCCTGGGCTGGAAATTAAATAATATAACACTAAAGTTTGCTCATTTTACCAGACAACCCTCCTACTAGAACTATACACTGCAATTCTCCTGGTATAATATATGCACAATAAGAGAAGTGGAAATGTAGCTACAGAAAATTTAAACATTTTGGACAGTTGAGGTAGAAATACGTTATCCAACACACTGATAATGTGTTGGTAGTTTAATATTTAAAGCAACTATTTACTAAAATAAAACCTCATAGACCCTCTGGTGAAAGTTATTGCAACCAAATGTGTTTGATTGGCTCAGAATTTGATTGACATTTAATTTGATTGACATTTAAGTTGTTCAGTGTAATTAGTTTAGTGTGGTTGCTTGTTATGTGTACCGCCAAAGTAAAATTGCTACTTGTTTTTGTTTGTTCATGTACTTTCAAAGTAAAGGCTCTGAGTTTACTCTAATGACCCTGGGTGACTCTGCAGAAACACTGGCTCTGTGTGGCGTTGCTTCCCTGCTTCACTGCTTTCTGGTATAAATCGAGATGATAGCTCAGCTAAATAAATCACCTAAAGCTTTTATTTTCGAGACTCAGCGACAACTTCTTGCTTTTTTGTTGTTTATGTCTCCAGAGCCCTGGCGGACATTTTGAGGCAGCAAGGAAGCAATCCAACGCCTCAGTATGAACATGAGAACGCGGCCGAGCTGGAAGACTCGTCCAAAGACGAAACGCCCGTGAGGAACTTCAAGAATCACTACACTCCTGTCCATAGCCACGCCCCCAACCATGGTGAGTACACCTGTCCATAGCCACGCCCCCTACCTCAATGAGTACACCTGTCCGTAGCCACGCCCCCTACCTCAATGAGTACACCTGCCCATAGCCACACCCCCTACCACACTGAGTACACCTGTCCATAGCCACGCCCCCAACCATGGTGAGTACACCTGTCTGTAGCCACGCCCCCTACCACACTGAGTACACCTGTCCATAGCCACGCCCCCTACATCAATGAGTACACCTGTCCATAGCCATGCCCCCCACCTCACTGAGTATACCTGTCCATAGCCGCCACACCCCTACCACACTGAGTACACCTGACCATAGCCACGCCCCCAACCATGGTGAGTACACCTGTCCGTAGCCACACCCCCTACCACACTGAGTACACCTGTCTGTAGCCACGGCCCCTACCTCAATGAGTACACCTGTCCATAGCCCCTAACTCAATGAGTACACCTGTCCGTAGCCACGCCCCCCACCTCACTGAGCACACCTGTCCATAGCCCCTAACTCAATGAGTACACCTGTCCGTAGCCACGCCCCCTACCACACTGAGTACACCTGTCCATAGCCACGCCCCCTACCACACTGAGTACACCTGTCCATAGCCACGCCCCCCGCCAAAGGAGAAGTTTAAGGATGCATTGACCGTTATTTCCCACCCTGCTTGACTCACACACAGCAGCCTCTCGCGCCGCCTCCTCCATCCGCAGCGAGGCTGGGACCTTCTAGAAGGGGGGGGGGGGGGGGGGGGGCTCTGTGTATCTGGGCCACTGGGCTGTGACTGACAGCTGCTGAACTAGATGGACAAGGCGTGTAATAGGAGAGTATTATTCACATATTCTTAGCGCTAAGCCGAAGAGAGAGCGGGTGAGAAGCCGAGCCGCGGGTCGGTTCTGCCCCGCGTTCCACGCCGGCGTCCGATTGGTCGACTCAGCGCTGCGCTGGTTGAAATGCGGCGGTGCAGGCGAGTGTGCTGCGGCGCGGACGCCTGTCTTTGTCGCGGGGATATTTCCGTCCTGCCGGTGCCGGATTGGCTGGGAAGCGGCGTTTGCTCGGGGGATGGGGGCATTTTAAGTGGCCCAGTATGGTGTCCCAGATCCAGGCGCTCAGATTCACTCTGGTGTCCACACTACCCTTCACACACACACACACACACACACACACATATATATTATATATTTTTATATATATATATATATATATACACACACACACACACTCCTAACAGTACCGAAACAGCCCTTTTAAAAGTAACCATTGATCTTCTCCAGGCTGCAGATGGTGGAAACTGCTCCATTTTAATTCTGCTAGATTTAAGTGTGGCTTTGGAAACGGTCGATCACCACCTCCTGATTAGCCGTCTGAGAGACTGTGTGGGCATCGCTGGTTCAGCCCCGGATTGGTTCTGCTCCTACATCAGCGGTTGGGGTTTTCTCAGTGTTAATATGCGGCTCATCGCCCGTCATGCCAGCATACTGTCAGGAGTCCCCCAAGGCTCGATCCTGGGGCCCATTCTCTTCTCATTATACATGCTACCACTAGGACAGTTTATCTGGAACCACCGTATCTCGTTTCATTTCTATGCTGATGACGCGCAAATCTACCTCCTGTTAAAATCCCGTACTAAAGCAGGGTGAGGAAGCTGCTAAACTGCATAACAGAAATAAAATCCCGGATGGCACAAATTGTCATTCAGCTAAACGAAAACCAACTTTCCGACCATCTTTCATGCTACATCAGATCCCATATAACAAATAACAAATCTGGGTGTCATATCTGACAGCACGCTCAAGTTTGATAAGCAAATAAATCCAGTAGTAAAATCCAGCTTCTTTTAACTCAGGACCATTGCGAAAATCAGACACTTCCTATCTTCTCCAGACCTTGAAAAAAGACCTTGACTGCAATTCACTTTACTTTGGTATCTCTGTCATCTACCAGACATCTATCAGTCTCCACCTCCAGACTACAACTTGTTCAAAACGCTGCAGCCAGGCTGCTGCTAACCACAACTAGAAAGAGAGATCGCATCACTGCACTCCCTTCAGCACTGCGTCCCTGTCCACTACTGAACTACCTGCATGGCACCGCTCCCGCCCATATCTCGCACCTCGCCTCGCCTCCCCTTACCAAACCAGCAGACCCCTGAGGCCCTCAGAACAAGGTCCTCTAGCCATCCCCAGGTCCCGCCTGAAAATCGCTGGAGTTGGGGGGGGAGGCGGGGAGGCGGGGAGGCGGGGAGGCGGGGAGACGGGTCTTTCTCCGTCGCTGCTCCCCTGTCACATCAGCCGAGTCAGTTTTTAAAAATAGACTAAAAACATATTTGTATTCACTTGCCTACGCCACGTGATGCAACGTTTTGAGTATTTTTGTGTGCACTTTATTTCCTGTTTTTATTGCGTCCCTAATTGTGAGTGCGTGTCGTCTGTGTCTGCACTTGTACTGTCACATAATCTGTACAGCACTTTGGTCCAAACCTGGTGGGGTTTTTTAAGGCACTTTATAAATAAACTTGAACTTGAACACACACACACATGTAACACACACACACACACACATGTAACACACACATACACACACACACACACATGTAACACACACACACACACACACAAGTAACACACACGTACACACACACATGTAGCACACACACACACACACACACACACACACACACACACAGGCACACACACATATTCATACACGCATGCACATACACATGCATGCACATTGCGCACACACATAATGCACATTTGCATGCACACATACACACACATGCATGTACACACATGCACACAAACACACACACACATTCACACATGCGTGGACTCAACCTTACTTACACACATATACACACTTGCATCCATACGCACATACTTGCCCTTAAACATGCAGACAGAATCACATACTGCTGCCTCAGTGAGCGTTCCTTTCAAAATAAAAGCCTCTATCCCCCACCAGGACAGTCCTTTCTAAATAAAAGCCTGGGTGGTTTCCTTGATGCTAGTCTGGTCTGAAGCCACTTGATGTTCTTCTTAAAAAACCTGCGACCGAATCTCCTGACCTACCGCTGAACTTTACCATTCAAACGGTCAATAAATACCAGGAGCTCCCTGCGAGCAGACACACAAGCTGGGGTTGTTCCTCCAGACTGAAGGCCAACTTCAGATTCATGGTCTCGGTAGCGAGCCCCCGGCCTTTCGTCCTTCGCTTCGTCAGACCGCGCGTCGCTTGGACGTCCGACTGGATTTGTAGCGTCTGGAAGGCGATCAGCAGGACAACCTTCAGCAGAGATGAAAGGCTAGAGAAGGAAGCTGCAGGAGCTGGTTAAACTAGAGATAAAAACACTGCGGTGGACGCTGTGACATTAATAACCTGGCTGTCCAGCCAGAGCGCAGAGTCAATATGTAAGATTAATAACAACAGAGGTTTGTTGTGTAAAACACGGTGTCAGTGGTATTATTGACTCAGCCGTCAGAGCGTTTGTCTGGAGATCAGGAACCTATCTGAGACTCAGCTGTTCACGGGATCTGGACTGTGTTTTAGTCGCAGTAGAAATGACAAAGACGCCATTTTTCTGTCACCCTCCTGGAATTTTAAGCGTTCAGCTGCCAGTTGGCGACCAGATGACATGTCTGGCGTCCCCATGTGTCACTTCCTGTTTAATCTCATCTTTGACAGACAGTTTGATTAAATTGTAAAAGCAGTCAGAAGGCTGCTACTGAAGACCAGGACTTTATGATCTCTCCACACTTCCCCCGCCTCGTATTGTAGTATATAAAGTATATAACGTATGTAACCTTTATAACGTATATAAAAATGAAGTATAGGAATGAAGCCTTTAAGAGGAATTGGTCAGGGTTTTGTATAGAATGATTTATGTTCATATCAAAGACTCCCAGTTTATAAAAAACATCAATATACTATTAAACTAACTATACAAGTATAAACTATTAACTAGCTGCATTAATTATGAATCGGGCCGAAATCACACTGGCAGAGCATTCAAAGTGGCATGCAGCTGCTTCACATCTAAATAATGTGCTCTTATTCAGGACTGTCCTCATTCCTCAGTAACAGGGAGGAGCAGCAGAGGAGCAGAGGGGCCCTGAGGCCCCCCAGGGGCCACTACTAGTCCAAATGTTTTATCTGGGAAACAAGCGACAACAATACCTGCGGGTTTGGGAGCACAGTCTGGTGTGACTGATTGGCTGATGTGGAGGAGGACGGTGGAGGAGACCCCAGGTGTATCGTCTCGTTGTGCTCGTTAACACGGGCTGGCACCCAGAGTATCAGCTCATTAGGACAGGTCCACACCCAGAGCATCAGCTCATTAGGACAGGTCCACACCCAGAGCATCAGCTCATTAGGACAGGTCCACACCCAGAGCATCAGCTCGTTAGGACAGGTCCACACCCAGAGCATCAGCTCGTTAGGACAGGTCCACACCCAGAGCATCAGCTCATTAGGACAGGTCCACACCCAGAGCATCAGCTCATTAGGACAGGTCCACACCCAGAGCATCAGCTCATTAGGACAGGTCCACACCCAGAGCATCAGCTCATTAGGACAGGTCCACACCCAGAGCATCAGCTCGTTAGGACAGGTCCATGCCCAGAGCATCAGCTCGTTAGGACAGGTCCACACCCAGAGCATCAGCTCGTTAGGACAGGTCCATGCCCAGAGCATCAGCTCGTTAGGACAGGTCCACGCCCAGAGCATCAGCTCGTTAGGACAGGTCCACGCCCAGAGCATCAGCTCGTTAGGGACAGGTCCACACCCCGAGTATTAGCTCATTAGGACAGGTCCACACCCAGAGCATCAGCTCGTTAGGACAGGTCCACACCCCGAGTATCAGCTCGTTAGGACAGGTCCACACCCCGAGTATTAGCTCGTTAGGACAGGTCCACACCCAGAGCATCAGCTCGTTAGGACAGGTCCACACCCAGAGCATCAGCTCGTTAGGACAGGTCCACACCCAGAGCATCAGCTCGTTAGGACAGGTCCACACCCAGAGCATCAGCTCGTTAGGACAGGTCCACACCCAGAGCATCAGCTCGTTAGGACAGGTCCACACCCCCGAGTATCAGCTCGTTAGGACAGGTCCACACCCAGAGTATTAGCTCGTTAGGACAGGTCCACGCCCCACGCCCCCCCCCCCCCCCCCCCCGAGTATTAGAATGAATGTAACTCCGCCCTCAGTGTGTGAATGGGTGAATGTGACACTACTGTCAGTGTGTGAATGGGTGAATGTGACACTACTGTCAGTGTGTGAATGGGTGAATGTGCTTCACAATGTCAACTGTGTTGAGTAGCAGCAGTGGCTAATAAAATGTCTGAAATCCATCCAATCTTGGCGACTGCACTAGACTACTGTGTGGTATTAGATGTGGTATTAGATGTGATATTGGATGTGGTATTAGATGTGGTATTAGATGTGGTGTTAGATGTGGTATTAGATGTGGTATTAGATGTGGTATTAGATGTGGTATTAGATGTGGTATTAGATGTGATATTAGATGTGCTATTAGATGTGGTATTAGATGTGATATTAGATGTGGTATTAGATGTGATATTAGCTGTGATATTAGATGTGGTATTAGATGTGATATTAGATGTGGTATTAGATGTGGTATTAGATGTGGTATTAGATGTGATATTAGATGTGGTATTAGATGTGATATTAGATGTGGTATTAGATGTAGTATTAGATGTGGTATTAGATGTGGTATTAGATGTGGTATTAGATGTGGTATTAGATGTGATATTAGATGTGGTATTAGATGTGGTATTAGATGTGGTATTAGATGTGATATTAGATGTGGTATTAGATGTGATATTAGGTGTGGTATTAGATGTGATATTAGATGTGGTATTAGATGTAGTATTAGATGTGGTATTAGATGTGGTATTAGATGTGATATTAGATGTGGTATTAGATGTGGTATTAGATGTGTTTTTAGATGTGGTATTAGATGTGGTATTAGATGTGATATTAGATGTGATATTGGATGTGGTATTAGATGTGGTGTTAGATGTGGTATTAGATGTGCTATTAGATGTGGTATTAGATGTGGTATTAGATGTGGTATTAGATGTGGTGTTAGATGTGTTATTAGATGTGATATTAGGTGTGGTATTAGATGTGGTATTAGATGTGATATTAGATGTGGTATTAGGTGTGGTATTAGATGTGGTATTAGATGTAGTATTAGATGTGTTTTTAGATGTGGTATTAGATGTGGTATTAGATGTGATATTAGATGTGATATTGGATGTGGTATTAGATGTGGTGTTAGATGTGGTATTAGATGTGATATTAGGTGTGGTATTAGATGTGGTATTAGATGTGGTATTAGATGTGGTATTAGATGTGATATTAGATGTGATATTGGATGTGGTATTAGATGTGGTATTAGATGTGGTATTAGATGTGGTATTAGATGTGGTATTAGATGCATCATGGTTCATGTGGCTGTGTCTTTATTTTGGCTGTGAAATACGGCTCCGTCGCTGCTAGTAAAACCTGCTGCTGTCTTAAAAGCTTTTAAGATACACAAGGACACTGAAGGTGTGTGCTGGTGATGACCCTTGACCTACTCTGAGGGGGGGGGGGGGGGGGAGAGAGAGAGAGAGAGAGAGAGAGAGAGAGAGAGAGAGAGAGAGAGAGAGAGATGGCAAAAGGGAGACAGAGCAGGTTGAAATGAGCAGAAATGGGTGAAGAGAGGGACTAATAGCTGGAAGAAGGGCGGATGAAGGATAGAGAGAAGGAAGTAGGGGAAAGAAGAAAGGTCATACAGAAGGGAGAGGGAAGCGCTGGCAGTAACATGAGGTGGCAACATGGAGTTGAGTTTATTGTGTGAAGGTCAAGATGTTCCCAGGAGACGCCTGAGATGTTGTGTCTTCACACCAGCCTGTCTCTGACCAGCTGCTGACCCTCTCAGCTCCCAATAAAGCTGAGATACCATAAACCCCCAGCAGCCTCTCCACGACCTCCTCCTATACTCGTATACTCATACACCGTAAATCCCCTTCCGCAGGACAAACTGGGTCTTTTATTTTAAGTTCCTGGGTTACGGCGACAGAATGAGGCTTCCTGTTTATTTACTGTCAGATACGCATGCGTCTCAGGTGGCATCAGTGTCACAGATCAATAGGCTGTGGGTGGTTGTTTAGGTTGCAACAAGTTTCAGGTCTTACTGAAGGTATATGAAGGTTGCAGCAGGTTGCAGGTCTTACTGAAGGTATATTAAGGTTGCAGCAGGTTGCAGATCTAACTGAAGGTATATTAAGGTTGCAGATCTAACTGAAGGTATATTAAGGTTGCAGCAGGTTGCAGGTCTTACTGAAGGTATATTAAGGTTGCAGCAGGTTGCAGATCTAACTGAAGGTATATTAAGGTTGCAGCAGGTTGCAGGTCTTACTGAAGGTATATTAAGGCTGCAGCAGGTTGCAGGTCTTACTGAAGGTATATTAAGGCTGCAGCAGGTTGCAAGGGATATGCTGCAGGTATGTTAAAGTTGCTGCAGGTTGTAGCTGGTCGCAGGTGTTACTGCTGTATTAAGGTTGCAGCTTGTTGCAGGTGTTACTGCAGGTGTATTAAGGTTGCAGCAGGTTGCAGGTGTTGCTGCAGGTGTATTAAGGTTGCAGCAGGTTGCAGGTGTTACTGCAGGTGTATTAAGGTTGCAGCAGGTTGCAGGTGTTACTGCAGGTGTATTAAGGTTGCAGCAGGTTGCAGGTGTTACTGCAGGTGTACTAAGGTTGCAGGTGTTACTGCTGTATTAAGGTTGCAGCAGGTGTTACTGCAGGTGTATTAAGGTTGCAGCAGGTTGCAGGTGTTACTGCAGGTGTATTAAGGTTGCAGGTGTTACTGCTGTATTAAGGTTGCAGCAGGTGTTACTGCAGGTGTATTAAGGTTGCAGCAGGTTGCAGGTGTTACTGCTGTATTAAGGTTGCAGCAGGTTGCAGGTGTTACTGCAGGTGTATTAAGGTTGCAGCAGGTTGCAGGTGTTACTGCAGGTGTATTAAGGTTGCAGCTTGTTGCGGCAGGTCATCCTACAGCAGTGTATTCAGGTCAGGGCAGGTTGCTGCAGGCAGTGGCTGGTCGCATTCTTACTGCAGGTATACTAATGTTGCTGCAGGTTTTGGCTGGTCGCATGTCTTTTGTTGATGTGTGTGCTGATGTGTGTTGTGTGTTGTGTGTGTTGTGTGTTGATGTGTGTTGTGTGTGTTGTGTGTTGATGTGTGTGTTGTGTGTGTTGTGTGTTGATGTGTGTGTTGTGTGTGTTGTATGTATTGATGTGTGTGTTTGTGTTGTGTGTGTTGTGTGTGTTGTGTGTTGTGTGTGTTGTGTGTTGTGTGTATTGATGTGTGTGTGTGTGTTGTGTGTGTTGTGAGTTGATGTGTGTGTGTTTCCTCTCCCAGGGCACTATGGGACCGAGGCGCTGCGGGGGGGCCATGACATGCACAACTTCATCTCTTCCGGCTTCGTGACGCTCGGACGGGGCCACCTGAAAGGTGAACAGGAAGTGACATCATGATTTAATGAAGGTTATCAATGCTGTATGAATTTAAATGCTTTCAGAGACAGAGTCCGATAGGTTTGAGTGAATAACATAATGTGTAATATATATCTGACACAGTGTGCCAATACAGAAATAAGTAGAAAAATATGGTACAAAAATGACATGAAATAGAGAAATAATCAGTAAGATTTACGGAGGAAAACATTGAATCTGTAAACCAGTCTGTAAACCAGTCTGTAAACCAGTCAGTAAACTAGTCTGTAAACCAGTCTGTAAACTAGTCTGTAAACCAGTCTGTAAACCAGTCAGTAAACTAGTCTGTAAACCAGTCAGTAAACTAGTCTGTAAACCAGTGGGGTGAACCAATCTGTAAACCAGTCAGTAAACCAGTCTGTAAACCAGTCAGTAAACCAGTCTGTAAACCAGTCTGTAAACCAGTCTGTAAACCAGTCAGTAAACCAGTCAGTAAACCAGTCTGTAAACCAGTCAGTAAACCAGTCTGTAAACCAGTGGGGTGAACCAGTCTGTCCTTGTGTGTCCCCACAGCGCAGCACTCGGTGGATGACCTGGGCCACATGTCGTGGCAGGGAGACCCAGACACCCCCATCTCCTACGGTAAGGACCCTGATGGAGGGGGGAGGGAGGGGGGGGAGGGGGGGGAGGAAGGGAGGGGGGGAGGGAGGGAGGGAGGGGCTAAGGTGGGGCACTGTCAAGTAAGAGATGGGAGTGGAGGTGGGGAGAGGGAGGGAGGAGAGGGGCTGAGGTGGAGGTAGAGATGGGGGTCGAGGTGGGGGTACTGTCAGGTAAGAGATGTGGGTGCAGGGAGGGCGGTGGAGGAGGAGGAGGTGGAGGAGGTGGAGGGGGTGGGGGTGGAGGAGGAGGAGGTGGAGGGGGTGGAGGAGGTGGGGGTGGAGGAGGTGGGGGAGGAGGAGGTGGGGGAGGTGGGGGTGGGGGGGGTGGGGGTGGGGGAGGTGAGGGTACTGTCAGGGTGGAGACGGGGTCAGGTGATCACCCAGCTGGGGAGGGATGAGGTCCCTGGCGGGACGGGGATCTGAGTCCTCTGCCGGGTCCAGATAAGGACGCGTCTGAGTGGCTGGAGGTGAGCGCCGCGAGCTCACGTAGCGCGTTAGCTCGCGTAGCGCCGCTACGGCTAGCCTGTTGGCAGCTTAGCTTCCTGCTCCAGATCTGTCGCTGCGGGCGAGGAAACAAAACAAACAGCAGATCCGCTCTGTCCCCCTCCTGCATGCGCTCACCGGGGCTAGACTGGCGTTGCCGGCGCTGCTAGCGCTGCTAGCGCTGGGGCGTCTGGCGTTGCCACGGTTGCCAGCGTGATTAGCATCGATAGCATTAGCGAGCATCCGAAGGTGACACCGCGCTCATAAACACTTCCTTCTCCACGCCAAAAGTCCCCGCAAGGTGAGTACATGTTTCTACATAAACACACAACGCAGTGCTGTGACTCGAAACTCAGCCCCCCCCCCCCCCCCCGCCTGGCTGTGGGGGGGCTCTGGTCCGGTCCGGTCTGGTCCGGTCAGATCCCGGTCTACCAGCTGTCTGGGTCGTCTGGGTGCTCCCGCCTGTCACCGCCAGACTGACAGATGGGCGCTGTGCCGCCGCCCCACACCACACTGCTGCCCTGCTTTCCATCATGTGTTACAAATGAGCGGTATTTCATATGGTACCGCCGCGGCGCCGGGCGCCACGCGGGTCTGATGGACGGCGCTGACCCGGCTGGATATTGGGCCGCGGCGCTCTGTCTGAACAGGAGAATGTTTCTGGGTATTGGTTTTTAAAGAGAAATCAAAGCGCCGCTGGTGTGTGTGAGAGAAGAGACCTCTGAGGTCGACGGCGTTTTCAATTATACTGACAAAGAAGAGTTTGAACAGAACCGCTGGGAACCGCTCCACCGGACCCGTATGGGAGTACTGCAGCCAATCAGGAAGCAGCTCCACTGGACCCGTATGGGAGTACTGCAGCCAATCAGGAAGCAGCACAGAGTTTAGAAATGTGGCGAACTACTGGAGTACTACGCCTCGAATACTTCTACTCACTGTAGTAATACGTATTACTGATGCACATATCTGTACCGCTTTACTTACTGTATTATTACACCGCTGTGTTGAATACTCGATTCTGATTGGTCCGTTATTTCTGAAGAACAGAGAGAGAGAGAGAGAGAGAGAGAGGGGGGGGAGAGAGAGAGAGACTCTCTGTCTCTCTCTCTAGTTTGGTGTCTCTCTCTCTCTAGCTGGGTGTCTCTCTCTCTCTCTCTAGCTGGGTGTCTCTCTCTCCTCTCTCTCTCTCTCTCTAGCTGGGTGTCTCTCTCTCTCTCCT
>JAOPHQ010002531.1:0-10509 GCA_030340625.1 Merluccius polli | reverse complement strand
AGAGAGAGAGAGAGACACACAGAGACAGAGGCAAATTGCTAAAAATGAATTTCACAAGCTGGCAAAGAAGGAACAGTAAATGATTAGGACACACACACACACATGCACACACACACACACACACACACACACACACACACACAAGCTATAACAGATGTTATACAAGTAGCTGCAAGAAGAGGATAGGCTACATGGATCCACTTAAACGTCAATAATCTACCTTTACTCAGAGAGCTGTGTGAGTAACCATCCGAGACATGAGCAGTGAATCCATATTTCAATAAACAGATTTTCATTCATGGTTTTCTTGTGAAAAAAATAATAATGTGTTTGCATTTGATCGAACAAGCTTTCATTATTAATGCAAACCACATGTTGAAACCAAAGTCTCCTCATTTGCATGTTAACCAACTTCTGTTATTTTAACAGTAATACTGTTGCTCTCCCCCCCCCCCCCATCTCTCTCTCCTGTTAACCGCATTATCTATAGGCTATATGACTCAAGCCCTGTTGCCCGTCAAAACACATCAGCTCCACCAGCTCCCATTAAATACACATAAAAACCTTTTTTTGTTTTGTTGTTGTTGCTTTTTTTCTTTTTCTTTTTCTTTTACCATTTGTGTTTCGTTTCCTTTACCTTTAAACGACGCGCGTATCTCCATGATATATCTCTGCACGTCCACGGCTACAAGTGGTCCCTCTCCATCCTCTCCTCCAGGTGATGAGAGACGAAGTCCTCCTCGTGGATTCCTGCAGGTGACGGATCCGCTGCGGGGTCTGGTCTCACTCCTCAGGTCTCAGTCCTCAGGTCTCACCCATCAGGTCTCACTCTTCAGGTCTCACTCCTCTCAGGTCTCTCTCCTCAGGTCTCCGCACGGGGAGGGAGTCTAGCGGTGGAGATGCACATAAATAGGCATTTGGAAAGAAGAAAAAAAAGAGAGAGAGCAGAGCTGAGCGTGGAAATAAATCCCAATTATCTTCAGCGACTATGCTGTGAGTCAGCTTGGCGATCAGTGGGGAAACGATGGGATTTTGTACGAGCTGAGCTGTAGCCTTTAAAAAAAAACACACAGCGAGTTAATTGGATGTTTATTTGAATTAAGAGGTTATTAGAAATTAGTTTTTTTTTTTTAATTAATAATAATTCAAAAATATGATATATTGCTCCTCCTATACTATTGCTCCTCGTACTACCATAAGCCTGCAGCCTGCAGCCTTGACCCTTTATTGCAAATAAATGCATGCAACAGGCACTCGTTGCACTACTGGTAACGTTGGCAGCTCCTTAAAAGCGTCCTTCACACAACAGGTCTGTATGACGAAACGTGCAGGCCCTGTGCATGGCCCGTGTCTACCACTAGATGGAGACATCTCTACCTGAAACACACACCATCAGAACTCGTAGGCCTGCATTACATGTGGGAGTTTACACAGTACAGTACACAGCCCTATTGACTTTCATATGTTTTATATTTGCACTGATTTTTAAAGTACTTGAAGTGTGCTTTCATTGAAGTATTTCATATTCACACATATGTTTTAAATGTATTGTGACGTGCGGTTGGATGAAGACACAGGGGAGGGCTCTGACATATTTGCATGTATGCTATGTATGTTTCATGATATAATGGCCATCTTCTAAGAGCATGGCTAAACCACAAGCATTTTACAGTATACAAATAGAGCAGTAAAACCACATAGGGCATATAGGAGATACATCATTTGTGGTTTTGGTCATCAGACGGCTGATCAGCTTCAAAGCGAAGGTCACACTTGGATGAAAAAAGAAGTATCAACAATTTAATTTAAGCAGACTAATGAGGAGGCAAACAAATGAGGAGGCCTGCGCTCAAGGGAAGCTGTAAGTGGACACATGTGGATCCATCCAGGACTGAGAGGGTGGTGGCGGAGATGTTGATAGAGCCACTGGTCCCCTTGGAAACCAGCGTACCCATCATCTCTAGGAGTTTCGACAATGACCTCGTCGGTCCCGGCCTGAACTTGAATCAGCCAGCATCCTGTCTTTTCATCCCTTTGTTCCCTTGTCTTCTGCTTTAGAGCTTCTCTCTCGCTCCTCTTTTTTACTTTGAAGATACATTTCTCCAGCCCACTCGTACTATTTGTTCTTTATTCCTCCTCTTGTATTGGCTCGTCATCTGCGCCTGTTCGCTTTCCCTCCTCTGCTTCTCCGGGAGCTACCTTTATCGCGTTTATCTCCTGCTCTCTCATCTTTATGTCCTCCTCCTCCTTCTCTTTTCTTTCTTCTTCATGTTACCCTTCATGTTTTTTCCCTTTTCCTCGGGTCTCCTTTTTTCATTTCCCTTTTGTGTTTGAGCTCCTTTCACAAGGGGTTTCCTCCTCTCTGTTTTTAGCTCCACTTTTCTTTCTTTTAATGTTCTCTCTATCTCTCCTCTGCCTTCAATCTCTTTTATTAGCCTGCTTTACAATTGTCTCGCTTTCTGTCTATTCCTCTAGGTTGGCTGACCTTTCCAATTCTTTCTTCTTCTTCTTTCCCCTTCCATTGATATCTTTCTCCTTCTATTTACGGCAGCATTTTTTGATGATGTTGTCCTCTTGTCAAGATTAATATATTATCACACACATACACACACACACACACACACACACACACACACGATAATTAGCAGTATTACATCAAGCTTAAGTCCAAAGTCAAGCTTTTTACAAAGCAGTCCATCAAGCTTATATTCAACAATGACTAAATGCCACGACATTATTGTAAGACTTGACATTTCTAAAATGACAAGTAATGTGATGTTTAATGTCAGTTTTCTCTTAGCTACAAATCATTTGGTAAAATACAAGTAAACTGACTACCTGCCGGGATTGCCGAGTCCAGATGGATTAACTTGCATATAGGTCTACTGTTAAACTCCTTTATAGGATTAGGATTTAGTTTTAACTCTTGACATTGTTGAACTATTTGTATACGGTTGAATTTCAAAAAGCAGGGTCTGGTTTTGAGGCCTGAGACTATCCGGTATGGTTTGTGTCTTGCTGTGAGTCACTTCGTAATAGACACCATTTCTACACTCTAATGGCGGACTGACACATCAACAACAAACATGATATATTTTATAAGATGTGGTTTGGTGTAAAACAAAGCCTCCCCACCACAGCCTGCCTTCCTGTGTACTTCCTGCCCATCCCACTGTTTGAATTGCCCTCCATTCCTGATCACCTGACTGTAGCTCCGCCCACAACCACTTGACTCCCAAACTACACTGTGGGGCCTCTACAGGTTACGTGGTGTAAAGCAGGAAGAGTGAGATAGGCTTAACCTGCATGCTTGGATTATTTATTGTTAAACCTTATCTAGATTGTGTGCCACAGTTTGTAGTGTCACAACCTCTTTCACGCATAACGTTCATTTCATGTATACGGTTAAGACATGGGGTCTTAACTGGGGGAAGCCATTTGTGAAGTATCCTCGCCCATTATCATCATCCACACTAATATATATATATATATATATATATATATATATATATATATATATATATATGTTTATTTCTGTCAATGTTCAAAGGGTTAAAAAAAAAAGTAACAGTCATTGTAATCATCAAGGGTCAGTTTATTTTAATTTTCTAAAATGCAAAGGACATAACAGGATTTGAGAATAAATCCAAAGTTGAGTGCACAAAAATGTTTCACTGCAAGCGTTTATGTACAAGAATTCAAATCAACAGACTACAGAATTGCATCAATACTGCATCAATAAGTAGTCAACTTCGCTGAGCGCACAGTGTGGTGTAGGCTCTGCAGTTGAAAGTAGATTAACGTGACACCAATTTACTTTTTTTGTGTGAATCCCGTGAAAACGAATTAAAGTTCACTTTGAGTGCATTTAAAATAACCACATAATTCATACCTGGATGTTTTAAATCCGATCAAATGAATGCTTTGCAGCCAAAAAAAAACACAAAAAAAAAAGTTTTCCGATAACATCAACTTGTAAAGAAGATCAATTAAAACAAGGCCCACTCCGTTAGTTAATATGTTATCAGAATATGCTAGACGTTTGTAACGCTAAGCACTCAAAACAATTTGATTGTACTACATTTGTATACCCACAAGTTACATTAGTGCCATCTTAAAATATTTTAAATCACCCCCCCCCCCCCCACCATCGTCTTGTTTGTAGCAAAATGAACATTTATCCCCACAAACTGATCCGTCAAAGACGACTCCTTCTGCTTCTCTCTCTGCTTTCCAATTTGGCTTGGGTGTAAATATTGTTGAAGCTCGGGGCCGGGTGATGACCGGAGAACCATTTTAGTTCGTCATCTCATGTTATCTCATATTGTAATGCTCAGGGGCATTTAAACCGACAACCCTGTTAAATAACAAGAGACGTTTAGGTTCCTGAATGAGACAATTTAGCACTCAAGTAACAACGACAAAAGGACGTCAGGTTTGATGGTCAGCATTACTGTCGCTCGCCCGGCCCGCGCGTAACTTGCTCCCATTCAAGTCTGGGATGAATCTGCGTCTTCCCCAGTGTCAGTGTACAGTATATATTCCCTATCTTCCCCCCTTGATTGATGCCTTTACTTTGTACATGATACAATGGACTTAAAAAGCTATAATGCAGTTCAGTTCAACAGTATGCGTGCGATAGAGAGAAGCCAAAAACACTTACTACCAATAAAAAAAAAAGAAAAAAACTTGATATGAAAAAACGAAAAACGGTCAATTCCGCCGAAGATCAACACCGATGAACTTAGTTACACGAATTACACAAATTTTCTTTTTTTTCTTTTCTTCAAACCATCAGTAGCAGATAACGAAAGTGCTCTGGTCGAACTGGTAAAAAAATAATTTGTCCACAAACCCCCCCCCCCCCCCCCCCCCCCCCCCCCCCCCGCCACCCCCGCCCCCCCCCGAGTAATCATTTGGATTGGAAAAATCTGTCACAATTAGCTTTCTTTTTCCTCTCAAGGATGGTCCTCATCTTCTTCCTCCTCTTCCTCCTCCCCCCCCCCTCCCCCCTCCAGTCACTTGTCTCTTTCTCTCCGTCACCGTCTGTCCACCGGGTTAGTTGTCATTTGTTAAAGGGAAGGCAAGCGGGCAGTATGACGGTAGAGCAGGCCGGGCCCGCTAAAGGCTCCGCCACCTCTCCCTCCAACTCTGTCCATGTCGCTTTCTCTGGGCTGTAGCAGATGGTGGAGGACTTGTAGGCACCCTGAGGTGAACATCACAGAGAGGAGAAAAAAAATTAAAAAATTAAAAAAACGAGAATGACAATGTGATGTGGCGACAAAATTCAAATGGGAACTTTTAATGAACACTCAGGACTTTCTCCAACACGTCAATCTCAAGAGCTTGAAGTGTTGGGGCTGAGTCAACTCTTGGCACTTTACATTTGCATCGTTATATAGTGAGCACCGCTCTTGAAACCCACTGGAGGACATTGGATAGGAAAAGACCACAAGGGCTACGGACCACGGCTACCTGTAGAAGGGAGGTACGGCCAAAATCTTCTATCCCGATATAGGTAATGAAATATCTTAAATGTAATGATATACCACGATATAGCATGTTTTCTTGTAATTCAATAAATAAGTCTATATAAAATAACCACATGGAAAAGCCTATTTTTGCATATCCCTGTGTAAATTAAATACTTGACAAATGAAAAAAGTACTTTCTCATTATTTTCTCATTTCTTTCATCGGTTCACCGTAATGCAGCCTTTGCAACCAGGAAAACACGACACCTGCGGCGTGTCACGATATGACGATATCCGGTCTCCTACCGCGATATCCACACATCGCCCCCCGGCCCTAACCTGTGGCATTGGTTCAAACGGCGAGACGTCGACTACGACTGGGGCGTGTGCTCACCATGCTCCAGCTGTAGCCCCCGACCAGGAAGATGCTGTCGTCCAGGACGGTGCAGCCGGGTCCGCTTCGGCCCTCCAGGATGGGCGTCTGCAGGATGTTCCACTGGTCCGCTTTGGGGTCATAGCACTCCACCAGCATCACGTCCAGATGGGAGAAGCCTGCAGAAAAACAACACATACGCTATGAAACAAAACCGTCTTGGGCTGACGTGGGCGTTGGCAGGCGTCCATGTGTTTTTGTGAATCTCTTATTACATCACAGCGATTTGAAGCATTTATGGATTAATCGGTTAACGAATGATCATCTAATTTTGGCAGGTCTGTGGCCTGGATTTGATGTATGTAGATGCATATATAGACGTCGGGTGGGGGTGAGGGCGCTTTGCTCTGATGCCTGTAGCGGGTACACTGTAGACATCGTACCGCCTAGGTCGTAGCCACTCTCCTCGCCTACACACCTCGGATTTAGCAGACGCACAATACAAAACTGTATTTCCCACTATACTCTAGGACTCAATGTTAAACACCTGGCCACCAAGAGGGCAACAATCCACACTGCATGGCTCCTATAGAAACACCGGCCTCTGAATAAGTCTCTGAATCAATTTGCCACCTCCGGGGAGTCAAGCGGCTGAACCCTTTTTTTTACCTTTCAGATGGTTTCCTCCGATAGCGTAGAGGCGGTCATTCATCCCGGCCAGGGTGTGAATGGCGCGTTTTGTGTTCATGTCTTGTTTCCGAGCCCACACGTCCATTACGGGGTCATAGCAGTAGAGCCAGGACACGTATTCTCCATTGTGCACGCCCCCTGCAACACGTAAATATAGCACCGCGTTATCACTCCTCATCGTTTCCCTTTTCTCTCCGGTGTGGCGCATGCGGTCGGTGTCTGTCGCTGTACATGGGCACTTGGAAACGAACCATGGAAGATGAATGTACAAATTGAGCTCTAAAAAACGCACACAATTTGTATCAGACCAACCATAAACCAATTGCAGGAGTTTTCATTTAAATATATCCGCTTTTTAATTACTTAAAGCCATTTTATTTCAAGAATAGCGAAATTTTTAAGATCCATATCTTATGCATTGTTAGTGAATCAGCTCATTAAAAATCCCCTTCAAATAAAAGTCATGTTTAAAAACCCTCCGTTCATGTTCATGCCAAAGCAGCACAGGCAAAAAACATTTTAAAAAAAGGGAGCACTTTGTCGACTGCTTTTGAGAGTGAATATTTTCTCACCCATCAACAAAAAAAAAAAAATGCACATTTCATTTTGTCCCCCAAGGTCACAGCGGCATGGCACTTAAGCCACTCAGCCTCTGGCGCTCCAGTGGCACAGAAAGATGCTTTATATCCACGGGGCCAAAGGTGTCGCATTAGAAAGTCCCTCAGGTTGAATATGAAGTGTAGGTTTTCACGCGCCACAAGGTTGATCCTATTGCAAAAAAGGGCTTTGTTTTCTTTTGTTTTGACAAGGTCGCACCGGAAAGGGGGACTGATGTAACGGTGGAAAAAACAAAGCGGCCACACAGAAATGTCTCATTAGTGCGCGAATAAAGCCCTCGTTCGCAAGGGCACCGCACTAGACTGTAGTCCTGTTTAAAGTGAAGTGCGGGGGGGGGGGGGGGGGGGGGGGGGGGCGGGGGTGTGAACTGGGGGGGCTCGGTTTGTGAAGCCCAGGTGGGAGAGACTAACATGTCGTTCCTCTAATAGCGTTCAGGTGGTTCGCACAGAAAGACCCGCCGCCATTCTAGGTCAACGGGAAGAAATATGATTTCGGGATTGCCGAGTACACGAGCTCTGTGTTCGTCAATCGACTTATCGAGCCTAAAAAAAAACATGGCGTCGACGGGTGAACTACTGAAGTTATTGTGTGTATAAAATATGAATTTTAATAAACTATCTGTACACTTACGAAGTTGTCAATGCCTCGTTTTATATGTTAAGACCCTCTGTATACTACCAAAGAAGTGTCAGGCTATTTCTAGCCTTGTAAGTGCTTTAAAAAAGCGATTTATTTTTTACCAGGTCAGATGCCCTTACCACTCAAACGTATAGCAGTTTGGTAGAATCGGCTAAAAACAGCTAACTTGGCTTTTTTTTGCTCTCCATGGAACGTTCAAACTCATCATACTAAACATATCTCAGAACGATTTTACACCGGAGTTCTCCTTTAACTAAAACGTGGCGGCCATTCAATTCCCCACCGTCGTCAATTATACACCCTCTAAAGCGGTCGGATCAACGGCTGACCGTCGCGTCCGTATTTTCTTTTCCGGTCCGCAGCGCTGACCTGAGATGTAGATCTTCCCGTTGTGCACGGCGCCGGCGTGGGCCGCCAGGGGCTGGGGCAGCGAGGACACGTACACCCACTCGTTGGTCTCCAGGTTGTAGGACTCCACGCTGGACAGGTAGCCCGTCTCATTCCTCCCGCCGATCACGTACAGGTGCTTCTCCAGGCGGCAGGCGAAGAAGCTGGCCCTCCTGGAGGAGGAAAGAGGAGGAGGAGGAGGAGGAGGAGGAGGTGTCAGCTGGACAACACCATTATCGAATATGTCTCTGGTCAAAGGTGGAGAAATAACTAGCATCTGAAATGGTATGGAACCGACATATTAGTTTGGTTATCAGCAAATAGGCTGTCTGATGCTTTTCAAAAGTGACACACGGTGCAATAAGGGTGAGGCTGAACAGGGGGAGGGTGGGTGGGGGAGGTTCAAATGTGAATATTTTGTGTAATTTAACGGCCATTTTTGTACCACTGTCAAATAAATAAAAGAAAACGGTTGCAAAAAGAAGTGACACACGATAAACTAAAGAGTGACAATTGAGAACCGAGTGCTCATCGACTCACCTCTCCTGCATGGGTGGCAGTTGTATCCAGCTGTTGAACCTCGGGTCGTAGCGGCTGACAAAGTTGGTGCTGTGTTTACCTGAGGTTTAAAAAAGCAGAAAGGGTCGACCCCGTCGTCACAATGGGTGTGCATTGGTTCAACGGCAGCCATTGTTGTCGGTGGGTAGGTAGTATAGGTGATTTGTTGGGCTTACCATTGGGGTTCCACTGATCCTCTCCGCCCATCAGCAGCAGGAAGTTCTCCACCTCCACCACGCAATGGTGGGCGCTGTTGTAAGGCATAACTGGGGGGAGAGAAGAAGAAGAAGAAGAAGAAGAAGAAGAAGAAGAAGAAGAAGAAGAAGAAGAAGAAGAAGAAGAAGAAGAAGAAGAAGAAAAGAGATGATGAAAAAGTTTGTTCTGGTTCTGTAGGAGTGACACGCGTCTTCTGTCTGGACCACAGAGGTCTAGCCTGCTGGGAGCGTTTGCCATTTGTTTTGTTGTCATATTTGTTCTTTCATTCTTCAAAAGGTTTCCTGTAATTTAATTTTAAAAATAGTACAAAATGCGACTGCCTCAACAAGGCTGTTTGACTTGTTTGCTGAGGGACTGTCCAGAGAGACGTGGAAAGGACACACATTTTTCGAAAAAAGGTGGTGAATAAATACATACGGATCCACGACCACAACTAGAATGCGTCCTCCTGTTTTAATACCCCCCCCCCCACACACACAACACATGTCCCTCTGCCAAAGTGACCCCATTAAGATGTAGAGAAATGGTCTTAGGTGACAGTCATAATGAACATGATTGTGTTCACTCAATAAATCTCAGGCCCAGCAGCTTTTGAGCCCAAATCAGTGGCATGTTAAAGCCCACCTGTCTGTCTCCATCAGTCATCCCCCCCCCCCCTCCGCTGCCACCCACCCCCCCACCCACCCCCCACTCAGCCACCCGCATGATGGATCGCAGTTGCTGCAAAATTAGACAGCCTTGAATCTTATTCCTTTCCGATTGGCCTCTCACCGCCATCTCACTCGTCCCGGCTGACGCGTGGAGGTCCTCCATGAAATAGTGGAGAGCAGGGTGCGGGTGGAGGGGGGGGGGGGGGGAATCCTCAGATAGATAGGAAACCCAGAGGGAACTACACATACTGCTAAACGCAGCTTTATCTTGAGAGAGAGTGAGAGAGGGGGGAGAGATTAGCCTGCCTCCAGTGCCTATGTATATGGAGAGAGACGGACACGCCGTGGTGTGACACATGCAGAACCTCTCTCTCTCTCTCGCTCTCTCTCTCTCTCTGCAGTCACAGCAGTCTATGGGGCACAGCTGAGCAGGCCGGATGTCTGATGTCTAGTGACTGGTGCTCATCCTACACACACACATAATCTCATATTGATGTGGAGACGGGGGTGGGGGGGGGGGGGGTCGAAAATAAAAAGATTACCGCTCAAAAGCATGTCATAGCGGGGAAATAATCTGCAGTGCATGTTGAGTAAAGATTTGATATGTCCGTCTCTCTCTCTCTCTCTCTCTCTCTCTCTCTCTCTCGAAGATGGCATTTGTCTGAGACAGAAAGTGTCTGACAACGATCATCTAAACTGCAACCGATAGTCAGAGGCTGCCTGGAGCAGATGTATATCTCAGCTGTATATGATATATATCTCTGATGTATATCTTTTTTAAGTGCGGCACTGTTCTGACGGGGGGGGGGGGGGGGGGGGGGGGGGGGGGAAGAACAAATCTCAGTGCACACAGACACAACTCCTCCAGGTGACCCATTTACAACAAAAATACAAAAGACAGGGAC
>JAOPHQ010002528.1:0-11578 GCA_030340625.1 Merluccius polli | reverse complement strand
GGGAGATTCGCATCATGGATGTGCAGCCGACAAATCTACAGCAACTGCGTGATGCTATCATGTCAATATGGACCAAACTCTCTGAGGAATGTTTCCAGTACCTTGTTGAATCTGTGCCACGAAGGATTAAGGCAGTTCTGAAGGCAAAAGGGGGTCCAACCCGGTACTAGCAAGGTGTACCTAATAAAGTGGCCGGTGAGTGTATAGTTACATATATAACACACCTCCTCCTAAAGATGGTACAGGGTTATGTATAAATAATATAATAAATATAACATATATAATATATATATAGTTACGTTCATATTAACTAAGGCATTGTAGCCCTGCCCATCTCCGCTAGTGATAGGGAGGAATACATGGAAACTAATGCACGGATATTGTGTGTGTAGTATATTGTGTACCTTAAGTGCAATCCCCAGACTGCTGTAAAACAGCACCAGGTGAGTCATGAAGCGCAGCAGGTGAGAGGGGAGGGGCTTACAGCTGCTCAACCAATCACTGAACTCCTCCATCAGACCTGAGCACACAGGAAGTAGACTATATGATGACATCACACAGTGGTCACGAGAGCTCACCAGTAATATAAAGAATAGTATGTATGTATGTATGTATGTATGTATGTATGTATGTGTGTATGTGTGTATCAGTGGAGGCTCCTCCATTGAGGAGAGGGAGGAAGATCCTCCTCAACATGGTTGAGAATACAAAATGTAGATTGCCCAGACAATGAATTAATGCCCTTAAATATGACTACTTTATTGCCTTTGAATATATAATGTTTGTTTCCCTGGTAACGGGACATTAGCGCCCCCTATCGCCTATTGACAATTACTTCAGGGAGGAACGTCCTCCCTCCGTCTCCATTGACACCCATTCATTTCCCCGAATGTACTGGCGGCCGGTGGATAACATGGGTTTCAATGGGGGAGAGGAGGAAAATCCTCCTCTGAGTGGGCGGGACCTTAAGGGCTCTGATTCGCTCAAAAATATATCCGTCTGCGCTATGAACCAATAAGCAGGCTCCCTGGCTAACGCTGTCGATAACAAACCCGGTCTGTGAAATCTGCGATAGCAAGATCCTAAATGCACAACGGAAACATTGGAAACGGAGGACATTGTTAACGTTTTATTACAAAAAGTAAGTTTTTCCTGCCTGAAACGAATTAAAACCTACACACGGAATGCGAAAAAAGATCCATTTGGTATGACCAGGTCACTGATGACTTCGCAACGCAAACAGCAAGGAGGATTGACTTGATCTATAAATGAAGTCCCTCAATCCGAATAGCTCGGGTGTGACGTCACATACGTCTCGGAAAACGAGGGACCCCGGGTTTTTGCGTTCTATTTGCAACTTCCGGTTCGTAACTCGGAAATCCGACTCGCAGGTCGAGTCTTGTGAACAAATGGAACGCACCACTACAGCCCATGTAAATAGTTTTGAAATAATGTTCTTGTTGTTCTTTTACTAGTTTGTTACTCTGACCGCTCTGTTTGATATTGTGGAAAGGGTGTTAGTGAATGATTCAGAGCAGGATGCATTTTAAATGGCATCACTTTGGTTCTTGAGTCTTTTCTTAAAACAGTAACTGAAAATAAACATAGCTAAATAACAACCAATAACTTCAGTCAGTGAGGGAAAAAATAGGCCCAATGATAGGCCCAGATTTTTTTATTTACTTTTACAAATCAAGAGTAGTTCTGATTTGAATAATGTGCTTTGCATCCTTTCCTTCTGCCCTTGTAGTCCATTTCAAAGACATGCTGCCCACCAGCTTTCAAATTACAGTGATGCCATTGGTGGCTTTGTATCCATTTTATTCACATAACTATCCCTCCCTGCTATGTTGTAGTTCACCAAAACTAACCCTGATAACCTGAAACAACTGAGTCTCACATTCTGATGCCACCAGACACCAACAGTGCAGACCAATGGCAACCAAGCGCACAGTGCTTCCTCCCTCACTTTAAAAACCACCAGCCGCCACTGGTGTGTATGTATGTGTGTATGTGTATATATACACACACACAATAAAATTATATATATAATGTATGTTTTAATAATAACATAATATACAATACATATGATATAATATAATACATTCTAATAATGATATTTACCGTCCAGATCCCCCAGGATGACAAGCCTCTGGATGACGTGGTGATGTTCTCCATGTTCCTCTAGAACCTTCTAGAACATTAAATATACATTACATTAAATATACATTACATACATGTTCCTCTAGAACACATTAAATATACATTACATACATGTTCCTCTAGAACACATTAAATATACATTACATACATGTTCCTCTAGAACACATTAAATATACATTACATACATGTTCCTCTAGAACACATTAAATATACATTACATACATGTTCCTCTAGAACACATTAAATATACATTACATACATGTTCCTCTAGAACACATTAAATATACATTACATACATGTTCCTCTAGAACACATTAAATATACATTACATACATGTTCCTCTAGAACACATTAAATATACATTACATACATGTTCCTCTAGAACACATTAAATATACATTACATTACATACATGTTCCTCTAGAACACATTAAATATACATTACATGCATGTTCCTCTAGAACACATTAAATATACATTACATACATGTTCCTCTAGAACACATTAAATATACATTACATTACATACATGTTCCTCCAGAACACATTAAATATACATTACATACATGTTCCTCTCACGTACCTTTGACTCTGTGGCTTGGAGGTCCAGAAACACCTTCTCCATGGTCCAGCTGGAGGGAGACAGACGGTGGATTGTGGTTTCAATGAAGAATGTTCAGTACTAATGTAATGGTTAAAGTAATAATAGTAATATTAGTAGTAATAATGGTAATATTAGTAGTAATAATAGCAGTATTAGTAGTAATAATAGTAATATTAGTAGTAATAATAGTTGTATTAGTAGTAATAATAGTAGTATTAGTAGTAATAATAGCAGTATTAGTAGTAATAATAGTAATATTTGTAGTAATAATAGTAGTATTAGTAGTAATAATAGTTGTATTAGTAGTAATAATAGTTGTATTAGTAGTAATAATAGTATTAGTAGTAATAATAGTAATATTTGTAGTAATAATAGTATTAGTAGTAATAATAGTAATATTTGTAGTAATAATAGTAGTATTAGTAGTAATAATAATAATATTAGTAATAATAGTAATATTTGTAGTAATAATAGTAATATTTGTAGTAATAGTAGTATTAGTAGTAATAATAGTAATATTAGTAGTAATAATAGTAATATTAGTAGTAATAATAGTAATATTTGTAGTAATAATAGTAATATTTGTAGTAATAATAGTAGTATTAGTAGTAATAATAGTAGTATTAGTAGTAATAATAGTAGTATTAGTAGTAATAATAGTAATATTGGTAGTAATAATAGTAATATTAGTAGTAATAATAGTAATATTAGTAATAATAATAGTAATATTAGTAGTAATAATAGTAATATTTGTAGTAATAATAGTAATATTAGTAGTAATAATAGTAATATTAGTAGTAATAATAGTGGCTGGAGTCGTACTTGGCCTCTGTGAATTCTCTGGGCAGCGGTTCTTCCTCCTGATTAGCCAGACCTGATGAGGTCACTTCCTGTTCCACCAGCGAGTCGACCAGCACTCTGAAGTACGCCCACACACAGTCCTCCCAGGACACACACACTGATAGGAGCTACACACACAGTCATGGATTATTGACCATGTATTGATCAGGTATAGATTTATATCATATAATGATCATATTGTACTATTGATAACAGTACAATAGTAATAGTATAATAATCTCACAGCCTTCAGGTTTCCACTCAGAGCTGCATAGATGGCCCTCTCATATCGGTCTAACTGCTCCTAAACATTTAAACAACATGAATACACCATTAAAACATTATTAACACATTTATACACCATTCAAACATTAGAACATTATTAACACATTTATACACCATTCAAACATTAAAACATTATTACCACATTTATACACCATTCAAACATTAAAACATTATTAACACATTTGTACACCATTCAAACATTATTAACACATTTATACACCATTCAAACATTAAAACATTAACACATTTATACACCATTCAAACATTAGAACATTATTAACACATTTATACACCATTCAAACATTAGAACATTATTAACACATTTATACACCATTCAAACATTAAAACATTAACACATTTATACACCATTCAAACATTAGAACATTATTAACACATTTATACACCATTCAAACATTAAAACATTATTAACACATTTGTACACCATTCAAACATTAGAACATTATTAACACATTTATACACCATTCAAACATTATTAACACATTTGTACACCATTCAAACATTAGAACATTATTAACACATTTGTACACCATTCAAACATTAAAACATTATTAACACATTTATACACCATTCAAACATTAAAACATTATTAACACATTTATACACCATTCAAACATTAGAACATTATTAGCACATTTGTACACCATTCAAACATTAAAACATTATTAACACATTTGTACACCATTCAAACATTAGAACATTATTAACACATTTGTACACCATTCAAACATTAAAACATTATTAACACATTTATACACCATTCAAACATTAGAACATTATTAACACATTTATACACCATTCAAACATTATTAACACATTTATACACCATTCAAACATTAGAACATTATTAACACATTTACACACCATTCAAACATTAAAACATTATTAACACATTTATACACCATTCAAACATTAAAACAGTATTAACACATTTATACACCATTCAAACATTAAAACATTATTAACACATTTATACACCATTCAAACATTAGAACATTATTAGCACATGAATACACAATTAAAACATAATAGTTAGCATCATATATATTTATATTAACCTCTTCAGAGAGAGACCAGCAGCAGAGTTTCCAGATTCGTCTGTTGGGATTCCCTTCAACAGCAGTCAAACGGCCCGAACCTACGCACGTAACAAGACAGTGTTGTTACAACAGGTCACACAGTGTTGTTACCCAACAGGTCACACAGTGTTGTTACCCAACAGGTCACACAGTGTTGTTACCCAACAGGTCACACAGTGTCGTTACCCAACAGGTCACAGTGTCGTTACCCAACAGGTCACACAGTGTCGTTACCCAACAGGTCACACAGTGTCGTTACCCAACAGGTCACACAGTGTCGTTACCCAACAGGTCACACAGTGTCGTTACCCAACAGGTCACACAGTGTCGTTGCCCAACAGGTCACACAGTGTCGTTACCCAACAGGTCACACAGTGTCGTTACCCAACAGGTCACACAGTGTCGTTGCCCAACAGGTCACACAGTGTCGTTGCCCAACAGGTCACACAGTGTCGTTACCCAACAGGTCACACAGTGTCGTTACCCAACAGGTCACACAGTGTCGTTACCCAACAGGTCACACAGTGTCGTTACCCAACAGGTCACACAGTGTCGTTACCCAACAGGTCACACAGTGTCGTTACCCAACAGGTCACACAGTGTCGTTACCCAACAGGTCACACAGTGTCGTTGCCCAACAGGTCACACAGTGTCGTTGCCCAACAGGTTACACAGTGTTGTTGCCCAACAGGTTACACAGTGTTGTTACCCAACAGGTCACAGTGTTGTTACCCAACAGGTCACACAGTGTTGTTACCCAACAGGTCACACAGTGTTGTTGCCCAACAGGTTACACAGTGTTGTTACCCAACAGGTCACACAGTGTTGTTGCCCAACAGGTCACACAGTGTTGTTGCCCAACAGGTTACACAGTGTTGTTACCCAACAGGTCACACAGTGTTGTTGCCCAACAGGTTACACAGTGTTGTTACCCAACAGGTCACACAGTGTTGTTACCCAACAGGTCACACAGTGTTGTTACCCAACAGGTCACACAGTGTTGTTGCCCAACAGGTTACACAGTGTTGTTACCCAACAGGTCACACAGTGTTGTTACCCAACAGGTCACACAGTGTTGTTGCCCAACAGGTTACACAGTGTTGTTACCCAACAGGTCACACAGTGTTGTTACCCAACAGGTCACAGTGTTGTTACCCAACAGGTCACAGTGTTGTTACCCAACAGGTCACACAGTGTTGTTACCCAACAGGTCACACAGTGTCGTTACCCAACAGGTCACAGTGTCGTTACCCAACAGGTCACACAGTGTCGTTACCCAACAGGTCACACAGTGTCGTTACCCAACAGGTCACACAGTGTCGTTACCCAACAGGTCACACAGTGTCGTTACCCAACAGGTCACACAGTGTCGTTACCCAACAGGTCAACATAGTGTTGTTACCCAACAGGTCACACAGTGTTGTTACCCAACAGGTCACACAGTGTTGTTGCCCAACAGGTTACACAGTGTTGTTACCCAACAGGTCACAGTGTTGTTACCCAACAGGTCACACAGTGTTGTTACCCAACAGGTCACACAGTGTTGTTGCCCAACAGGTTACACAGTGTTGTTACCCAACAGGTCACACAGTGTTGTTACCCAACAGGTCACATAGTGTTGTTACCCAACAGGTCACAGTGTTGTTACCCAACAGGTTACACAGTGTTGTTACCCAACAGGTCACACAGTGTTGTTACCCAACAGGTCACACAGTGTTGTTACCCAACAGGTCACACAGTGTTGTTACCCAACAGGTCACACAGTGTTGTTACCCAACAGGTCACACAGTGTTGTTGCCCAACAGGTTACACAGTGTTGTTACCCAACAGGTCACACAGTGTTGTTACCCAACAGGTCACACAGTGTTGTTACCCAACAGGTCACACCGTGTTGTTGCCCAACAGGTTACACAGTGTTGTTACCCAACAGGTCACACAGTGTTGTTACCCAACAGGTCACACACTCAGTACGTTTACATGCACAGAAGAAACCCGATTAAAGCCATTGCTCGTCTATGCTCCGCAACTGGTCAACTGCAATTGTCCGCGTATACATGGCGGCGAGTAATCCGATTCATTGGCCGGAGCGTGTAATGCCCCGGTACGATAGGTGGCGCTGTGCCCATTTCAACTAGTGGTAATAGAGCCACCGGTTGACCCCTTTACGTCACCAGCAACAACAAACTCATTCGAGAAAGCGATGTTTCAGCAGACAGCTGTCAGTTCACTTCGGGTGATAATCATTTCTCCACCGCTCCACTGTTCCTCTCGGTCGTATGCCGACTCGGTCGTCCGCATACGACCGAGAGGAACAGCGGAGCGTCGGAGAAACGATATGGACCCGAAGTGAACTGACAGCTGTCTGCTGAAACATCGCTTTCTCCTCCATGTCGCGTTTCAGTCTGGACTTCAGAGAGTCAAAGCCAAAGTTAATTTCCCCCAATTCCTTTTCCCCATGGGCGAGATAAACCCGACTAGGAGTCTTTACTTGTTGTGGACCAGAGAGTCGGAGAACCCGACGCAGTCTGTAAGATTCATATCAGAGAATGCCGCCGTCAGTTCGGCCGCGGCGCAATGAATGAATAAAGATCGTAGTTATTTTACAACCTCGTTGATGAGCAACATTTAGAAAAACATGGACTTTAAATTCAGCCTTGGGTTAAATCGAAGCGTAGTGTGTACTGAATGCACGTTGATGAAGATACACTCCTATAGGCACGGCACCGCTTCCTCCATCTTCTGCGCCAGCTTTTTAAATAAATCGCCGACCCAAAGTTAGTTGACAGCTGTCTACTGAAAACATATTTCTCCCACCAGAACAGCCCTGAACGAATGAATAAAGATCGTAAACACGTCGGGAGAAAAAAACATTTATTTTGACAGATGTGCCCGAAGTCACTACTTTACAACCTCGTTGATGACCCACATTTAGAAAAACATGTACTTTTAATTCAGCCTTAGGTGAAATGGAAGCGTAGTGTCCGCGTGCTTCCACCTTTAATGAATGCCATGCGCGCTCCCGCGGCCGGGACACAATTCTTATAGCGCCACCTTTTTAAATAAATCGCCGTTTCTCGTTATCCCTTATCCGACGGCGACAACAACAACAACAACAACAACAACAAGACTATCGTCTCCTTCTACTTCCGGTTCACGGCCCCGGGAGAAGATCTCGAGCATGCGCAGAACGCAATTCAACGGATAATCCAATCCGACTGGTTACATGCACGGCTTAGTCGGCTATGGATCGCATAATCTAGGGGTCTTAACCTGATAATGAGAGGGTCGACTCGAACCGATTTTAACCTGATTAAGGTGTATACATGCATCTTAGTAATCCAATCATTGTTGGGTTAAGCCAAAAAGTCGACTTTCTTGAGTGTCATGTAAACGCACTGAGTGTTGTTACCCAACAGGTCACACAGTGTTGTTGCCCAACAGGTTACACAGTGTTGTTACCCAACAGGTCACACAGTGTTGTTACCCAACAGGTCACAGTGTTGTTACCCAACAGGTCACACAGTGTCGTTACCCAACAGGTCACACAGTGTCGTTACCCAACAGGTCACAGTGTCGTTACCCAACAGGTCACACAGTGTCGTTACCCAACAGGTCACACAGTGTCGTTACCCAACAGGTCACACAGTGTCGTTACCCAACAGGTCACACAGTGTCGTTACCCAACAGGTCACACAGTGTCGTTACCCAACAGGTCACACAGTGTCGTTACCCAACAGGGCACACAGTGTCGTTACCCAACAGGTCACACAGTGTTGTTACCCAACAGGTCAACATAGTGTTGTTACCCAACAGGTCACACAGTGTTGTTACCCAACAGGTCACACAGTGTTGTTACCCAACAGGTCACACAGTGTTGTTACCCAACAGGTCACACAGTGTTGTTACCCAACAGGTCACACAGAGTTGTTACCCAACAGGTCACACAGTGTTGTTACCCAACAGGTCACAGTGTTGTTACCCAACAGGTCACAGTGTTGTTACCCAACAGGTCACATAGTGTTGTTACCCAACAGGTCACACAGTGTTGTTACCCAACAGGTCACACAGTGTTGTTACCCAACAGGTCACAGTGTTGTTACCCAACAGGTCACACAGTGTTGTTACCCAACAGGTCACACAGTGTTGTTACCCAACAGGTCACACAGTGTTGTTACCCAACAGGTCACACAGTGTTGTTACCCAACAGGTCACACAGTGTTGTTACCCAACAGGTCACACAGTGTTGTTACCCAACAGGTCACACAGTGTTGTTACCCAACAGGTTACACAGTGTTGTTACCCAACAGGTTACACAGTGTTGTTACCCAACAGGTCACAGTGTTGTTACCCAACAGGTCACACAGTGTTGTTACCCAACAGGTCACACAGTGTTGTTACCCAACAGGTCACACAGTGTTGTTACCCAACAGGTCACACAGTGTTGTTACCCAACAGGTCACACAGTGTTGTTACCCAACAGGTCACACAGTGTTGTTACAACAGGTCACACAGTGTTGTTACCCAACAGGTCACACAGTGTTGCTACCCAACAGGTCACATAGTGTTGTTGCCCAACAGGTTACACAGTGTTGTTACCCAACAAGTCACATAGTGTTGTTGCCCAACAGGGTACATAGTGTAATATAGTTTTGTTGGTAACAACACTATATTACACTATATGACCTGTTGGTTAACAACTTGTTACACAACAGGTCATACAGTGTAATATAGTGTAAGCTAGTGTTTGTTACAACACTATACATTATCTAACAGGTAATATAGTGTTTGTAACAACACACTATATATATTATCTAACAGGTATTATATACTGTTCAGTAATATATAGTGTTTGGTTACCCGAAGGTCATGTTGGGGTCAGAGGTTACCTGAGGTCATGTTGGGGTCAGAGGTTACCTGAGGTCATGTTGGGGTCAGAGGTTACCTGAGGTCATGTTGGGGTCATGGTAGAGTTTCCAGCCCTCCAGAGTTGCTGCTCTCCAGGCCTGTCCACAGCGTTTACACAACCTCTGAGCCTACACACACACACACACACACACACACACACACACACACACACACACACACACACACACACACACACACACACACACACACACACACACACACACACACACACACACACACACACACACACAGTCATGCCAGCTCTAATCAGGCTAAAGAGGTTCTTACCTCCTCAGTCATGCCAGCTCTAATCAGGCTAAAGAGGTTCTTACCTCCTCTGTCATGCCAGCTCTAATCAGGCTAAAGAGGTTCTTACCTCCTCTGTCATGCCAGCTCTAATCAGGCTAAAGAGGTTCTTACCTCCTCTGTCATGCCAGCTCTAATCAAGCTGAAGAGGTTCTTACCTCCTCTGTCATGCCAGCTCTAATCAGGCTAAAGAGGTTCTTACCTCCTCTGTCATGCCAGCTCTAATCAGGCTGAAGAGGTTCTTACCTCCTCTGTCATGCCAGCTCTAATCAGGCTAAAGAGGTTCTTACCTCCTCTGTCATGCCAGCTCTAATCAGGCTAAAGAGGTTCTTACCTCCTCTGTCATGCCAGCTCTAATCAGACTAAAGAGGTTCTTACCTCCTCTGTCATGCCAGCTCTAATCAGGCTGAAGAGGTTCTTACCTCCTCTGTCATGCCAGCTCTAATCAGGCTAAAGAGGTTCTTACCTCCCGTCATGCCAGCTCTAATCAGGCTAAAGAGGTTCTTACCTCCCGTCATGCCAGCTCTAATCAGGCTAAAGAGGTTCTTACCTCCTCTGTCATGCCAGCTCTAATCAGGCTAAAGAGGTTCTTACCTCCTCTGTCATGCCAGCTCTAATCAGGCTAAAGAGGTTCTTACCTCCTCTGTCATGCCAGCTCTAATCAGGCTGAAGAGGTTCTTACCTCCTCTGTCATGCCAGCTCTAATCAGGCTGAAGAGGTTCTTCAGGAGTCTTGTGTCATCCTCACGGTCCAGATTAGCGAGGGGGGCGTTGTTGTCTCAGGGGAGCATCTGGGTCCTGAAGCCCCAAACAAATGCATTCAAGTTAGAGCTTAAAACCCACAATAGTGTACACACACACCCACACACACACACACACACACACACACACACACACACACACACACACACACACACACACACACACACACACACACACACACATATATATATATATATATACATACACACACACACACACACACATATATACACATACACATATACATATATATATATATATACACATAACATGTATGTATGTATACATATATAACGTATATATACACTCACCGGCCACTTTATTAGGTACACCTTGCTAGTACCGGGTTGGACCCCCTTTTGCCTTCAGAACTGCCTTAATCCTTCGTGGCACAGATTCAACAAGGTACTGGAAAAATTCCTCAGAGAGTTTGGTCCATATTGACATGATAGCATCACGCAGTTGCTGCAGATTTGTCGGCTGCACATCCATGATGCGAATCTCCCATTCCACCACATCCCAAAGGTGCTCTATTGGATTGAGATCTGGTGACTGTGGAGGCCATTTGAGTACAGTGAACTCATTGTCATGTTCAAGAAACCAGTCTGAGATGATTCG
>JAOPHQ010002527.1:0-12786 GCA_030340625.1 Merluccius polli | reverse complement strand
CCTAGCCTACCGTGGGCATGTGGGCTATCTTACTGCTAGCCTAGCCTAACTTGGGCATGTGGGGTATCTCACTGCTAACCTAGCCTAGCCTAGCCTAGCCTACCTTGGGCATGTGGGCTGTCTCACTGCTAACATAGCTAGCCTAGCCTAGCCTACCTTGGGCACGTTGGCTGGTGACGAAGGTCTTGATGAGCGTGTCGGTGGACTGGGTGTAAAGCGACAGGGCGTGGCGTAGCGACGACAGCTCGGCGCTCTTCTCCAGGAAGGCTTTCTTCAGCCCATTACCGCCGGCGTGGAAGTATTGCTGAGGAGAAGCAAGTCAAAACATCAGCCCGCCGTTTTCGCCGGCACTAGCAACTCCTTTTACCGTTGGCCCGGTAACCGCCGCCCGCGTTTTTAGGGCCCGAAAATATGCAGGACCGCAAGTTCCTCAAGTTCCTCGCAGCTCCTTCCCCCGATTGTTGGATCGTACCGCAACAAACTGACACCAATGTCTTAGTAATAGTATGTGCATTTCCACACGTTAGGTTATGGGGAAGTGTTTTTCACACATTATTAAGCTTTTAACGTCACTTTGGGAAGTGTATGTACAGTATTATGTAGTGATGGGCCGAGATTCTTATTGGCGATAATATTTTTGTCGCCGATATAACGCGGAACCGAAATCCTCCGGTAGCACCCCCCCCCCCTCAGCGATTGCGCAGACCTACTTTTAGTCATTATTTTGGTAATATAAGTCATTATTTAGGTAATATAAGTCATTATTTTGGTAATATAAGTCATTATTTAGGTAGCAAACACATATTAAGGACACCTTCGACATCATTCAAAGGAGCCACTTTAATCTAGATTAACCTAGATTAATATCAAGATTACCATTAGATTAATCTAGATTAAAGAATTTAATCTATGCCCATCTCTAGTATTATTACATACTACATTTTCGTTTTGAAAGAACAACAGACGTCCACTGCTGCTCCAACCTGCTGCAACACCTCAATGAATAGTGAATGAAATTGAATTTGAACCTTGCCCCCCCCCCCTCCCCCTCCCCCCTCAGGCGGGTCCACATGACACCGCCGCCCGGTACCAACTGACCTTTATGGTGTCCAGCGCCACGTCCATAACGGCACACTGCTTGGGAGACAAGCTCTTAGCCTCTCCGGCCATGTGGTCCTGCAGAGGACAGAGAGAGACAGAGAGTCTAAAGCAACAGACAGGTAACAACTGACCAATCACTGACCAGTTTATCCCAATGCGTTCCAGCACTAGTGATGTATTGGTCAGACTACAGCAACACATTTCTAACCAATGACTGATCAAATTATGGGTAAGTTATGGGCGAAGTCTCTTCTGGACATTACGGTACCTTCAGTTTAGACAGGTGACCCAGCTCCTTGGCAGCAGACAGGATCTGGGCTCCCTGCGGACATTTACATGTGAATCTCACTTTATAGCATCATGGACACATGGAGAGGGTTGTCTGGTTGGTTGAGATGGATATAGATAAGGAAACTGTTTTTACATTTATTATTTTACAGCACAACAAGATAATCGGTGGTTGTGCTGTTCCATAATTATTGACAGACTGTATATGTTCAGTCATTCAGAGATCCAGTGCTGATATCCGGGGTCAGCTGCTCAGTTTACTGTGTGTTCTACTGCTGGTTCTACTGTGTTCTACCGCTGGTTCTATTGCTGTGGTCTACTGCTGGTTCTTCTGCCGGTTCTACTGTGTTCTACCGCTGGTTCTACCGCTGGTTCTATTGCTGGTTCTACTGTGTCCTACCGATGGTTCTATTGCTGGTTCTATTGTTGGTTCTATTGCTGGTTCTTCTGTGTTCTACTGTGTCCTACCGTTGGTTCTATTGCTGGTTCTACTGTGGTCTTCTGCTGGTTCTACTGCTAATTCCTCTGTGTTCTACTGCTGGTTCTACTGCTGGTTCTACTGTGTCCTACCACTGGTTCTACTGCTGGTTCTATTGCTGGTTCTACTGTGTCCTACCGCTGGTTCTACTGCTGGTTCTATTGCTGGTTCTACTATGTCCTACCGCTGGTTCTACTGTGGTCTACTGCTGGTTCTACTGCTGGTTCTACTGTGTTGTACCACTGGTTCTACTGTGGTCTACTGCTGGTTCTACTGTGTTGTACCACTGGTTCTACTGTGTTCTACTGCTGGTTCTACTGTGTTCTACTGCTGGTTCTACTGTGTTCTACCACTGGTTCTACTGTGTTCTACTGTTCTTACGAAGGTGTCGTGTCCCTGGGGAAGGACGATGGTCTTCTCCAGGCTGCTCATCACGATCCTCCAAAGCTCCTTCAGAACGCGTTTCAGCACCGTCTTCTCACACACCGTGGCAAACAGCGTCAACCTGAACACACACACACACACACACACACACACATGAGCACACACACACACACACACACACACACACGTGCATGAGCACACGCACACACACCCACACACACACACGGTGTGTCTACTCACTTCCCGTCCAGGAAGTCCATGAGGGGTCTGAGCATGTTGTCCGCGTCGCCCTCCGTCTGGTTCTGGCTGCTGACCGGACCCTTGATCTGGTACAGCAGCGATGCCATCTGACGCATGCAGTCGTTGATGCGCACCTGGAAACTGGAGGGGGGGGGGGGGGGGGGGGGGGGGGGGGGGGGGGGGGGGGGAGGGTAATAAATGTATGTGTGTGTGTGTGTGTGTGTGTGTGTGCGTGCGCATGCGTGTGCATGCGTGTGTGTACCTGTTTCCAAACGTAGTGCTGAGCTCGTCCAGGACGTTGTTGAGTTTCACCTGCAGCTCATTGAGGAGGTCGCTGGCCTCCGAGTCCATCTGCAGGACAAGCACAGAGCCACACACACACACACACACACACACACACACACACACACACTTTTAATGAGCATGAACACACACACACACACACACAATGTGCATTATATACACTTCTTATCGTTGGCGCTTTCATCATTCATTATCAACGGTATCTATTGCGTAACAAAACGGTCAGAAATGATCCACAACACATTTCAGGGTAAGACGGAGGAAAAGAAAACTACGACTCAATGACAGCCCCACCCACCTTCCTGCCAGAGACCTCCACCTGGACAGCGAGCGGGTCGTGAACACACAACGACAGTTAAACATTCACACTTAGTCACATTTAGTTCCCCGAGTGTGAGACAGGCAGACTGACGACTAGAGGAGGTTTGGATGGTTTAGATCAGCATTAGGTTAGGAATCCACCAGGTGGGGATACACCTCAGGGAGTAGAGGAGGAATGACTGGGAAAGGGGAAGAGCGCGCACACACACACACACACACACACACACACACACACACACACACACACACACACACACACACACACACACACACACACACACACACACACACACACACACACACACACACACACACACACACACACGGCTCCTGGGGATACTTTTTGTGTGCATGTTTGTATGTGTTCTGTGTGTGTGTGTGTATCTGTGTTCTTGTACATCTATGTGTGTGTGTGTGTTGTTGTGTATCACCGGGTAATTGTGTCTGTTTGTGTGAGTGAGTGAGTGAGTGAGTGAGTGAGAGAGAGAGAGAGATAGAGAAGTAGACAGAGAGAGAGAGAGAGAGTGTGTGTGTGTGTGTGTTCTGTGTGTGTGTGTGTATCTGTGTTCTTGTACATCTATGTGTGTGTGTTGTGTATCTCTGGGTAATTGTGTCTGTGAGTGAGTGAGTGAGTGAGTGAGTGAGTGAGTGAGTGAGAGAGAGAGAGAGAGAGAGAGAGAGAGAGAGAGAGAGAGAGAGAGAGAGAGAGAGAGAGAGAGAGAGAGAGAGAGAGAGTGTGTGTGTGTGTGTGTGTGTGTGCGTGTGTGTGCGCGTGTGTGCGTGTCATCACCACCTACACTACTCACCTTTTTAACTCCACATTCAACCTCAGGCTGAGTTTAGGAGACAAGGTAAGACAAGACGCATGTTAGCATGACAAGCTACCCTCCGTTCATATGCTGTGTGTGTGTTTGTTTATTTGTCCGGGGCGATGCAAAGGAACCACCACCGTAACGGGTCACAGTAACACCACACACATGTGTGTCGCATGTGGGATTTCTAGCCCAGGGGATAATTTGCGACCCCCTCCCTGGTGAGACTAAACACGTCACACCAACGTTGGTTCAGGCATGCAAACTGACTCGGGGTGAGAAAGGTGAGAATGATGCGTGAGCCATTGTTTGGGGGTGTAGCGCGATTCTTGACGGGGGGGTGTAGCACAATTGTTGAAGGGGGGGGGGGGGGGGGCTGGGTGTAGCGCGATTGTTGACGGGGGGGGGGGGGGTGTAGCGCGATTGTTGAGGGGGGGGGGGGGGGGGGGAGTGCGCGATGTTCCAATTTCGGATGTCTGGTCACCTTACTTTAAAGAGCCGGACGCGTATTAGTCCTCCTTTTTGAGAGCGCAATAGTAACACACTGCGCAAACCTCCCCCCCCTCGTCAACAATCGCGAACCCCCCCGCCCCCCCGTCAACAATCGCGCTACACCCCCCCCCCCCCCCACCACGGTCAACAATCGCGCTACACCCAGCCCCCCCCCCCCCCCCTTCAACAATTGTGCTACACCCCCCCGTCAAGAATCGCGCTACACCCAGCCCCCCCCCCCCTTCAACAATCGCGCTACACCCCCCCCCCCCCCCCCCCCCCCCCCCCCCGTCAACAATCACGCTACCCCCCCCCTCCCCCCTCAACAATTGCGCTACACCCCCCCCCCCCCCCTCAACAATCGCGCTACACCCCCCCCCCCTCAACAATCGCGCTACACCCCCCCCCCCGTTGACAATGTAGTGACAAACACACTCCATGTTTGGAGGTTTTTACACCGCTGAACCGAAAATGTTCCCGGATTTTGTCTCAGAAATCTGGTCTCCTTACTTTAAAGACTTTCCGCTCGCGGCTTCACGTTGCGCTCCCCGTGTGAAGTGACGGGCGGAGGAGCGCCATTCAGATTTTTCAACCGCCTCTCCCCCCCCCCCCCCCCCCCCCCCCTAAAAAAAACATTTCTCAACGGATCTCCACGAATCACACAAGTGGTACATTTTGTCTTCAAAACGGCGAATTTCGCCGAAAGCTGACCAGTTTGCATGCCTGCTGGTTAAATTGAGCACATAATGAAAAAGTCAATGAGAGCTTTGTTCTGTCTTTGGTCCGGTGAAACTCATCACCTACCGTTTCTACCGGCACCGGCGCTCCCGTCTTTAGGTTTTGGTTTTTTGACAGGAGGAAATATGAGACACTGTTAATCACGACTGAACTACCCATGTCAACGTCGAGATGGAAATACCTCCATCACAACATAAACAATCTGAACCACTCTATGGGAACGGGAATAAACTCAGTGTATCGTAATGGGGACTGAATTACATTTAGGGTTTGGGAATCGACACTACGAGAAATGTACACACGTCTGTGCATCTGAGGATCAACGGAGATAGAACAGCAAAAACAGGAAATGTACAGAAAAGGCACAAAGGTACGGGAAAAACTGATTCAGGAAATAATAAAAACCCACCTTCTCAGACTATCGCACCCGAACACAGGACACAACAGACAACACAAAAAAGTAAATGGCAGGAAAAAGAGCAGAAATTAAAATCACAGGAATAAACATGAATATAAGAGACAAAATAATTGTTGGTGTGGCATAAAAGAGAGAGCTGTGGGTAAGAGTGAGATGTCGACATTCGCAGTATAAACCACGAATAACCACATGGGGGGGGGAATAGGGCTTGTACATCCCAATGACCGCCGCCATTTTGGAAGCATCGGTGTGTTAGTTAGTTATTGTGTTGGTAGTCATGGGTTTTTTTTCGGTCCTTGTTTAGTCATTAGTTGTGTTTTCATCAGCCGAGGTTACGGTATATTTACGCTGATTTAGGATTTTACAGAACTACAACTCCCTGCAGTCCTCTCAGTACGGCACGTTGTGAATATGAGTATCGCAAAAAATCCCATGATGCATTCTGATGTACAAGCCCCACAGGGCCGGTGGCTCGCCGACGGGAACAACACCACAACATCCACCAAACGGAGGGCAGTGAAGAGGAACAGTAACATGGCCATGGCTCCCAGGGGGGGGGGGGGGGGGGGGGATAAAAAACTTTGAGATGACAAACCTCAACCTCTACTTCCTCTTCTACATTTTCCTCCTCCTCTTCCTCAAATTCCTCAAGCTAAGGAGTGAGTAGGAAAACGAACACACACACACACACACACACACACAACCACACACACACCACCTGTAATATAGCTGAGGAACTCATAACCTTACATCACACCACCTGTAATACAGCTGAGGAACTCATAACCTTACACACTATATCACACCACCTGTAATACAGCTGAGGAACTCATAACCTTACATCACACCACCTGTAATATAGCTGAGGAACTCATAACCTTACATCACACCACCTGTAATATAGCTGAGGAACTCATAACCTTACACACTACATCACACCACCTGTCATATAGCTGAGGAACTCATAACCTTACACACTATATCACACCACCTGTCATATAGCTGAGGAACTCATAACCTTACACACTATATCACACCACCTGTCATATAGCTGAGGAACTCATAACCTTACATCACACCACCTGTAATATAGCTGAGGAACTCATAACCTTACATCACACCACCTGTCATATAGCTGAGGAACTCATAACCTTACATCACACCACCTGTAATATAGCTGAGGAACTCATAACCTTACATCACACCACCTGTACTATAGCTGAGGAACTCATAACCTTACACACTATATCACACCACCTGTAATATAGCTGAGGAACTCATAACCTTACATCACACCACCTGTAATACAGCTGAGGAACTCATAACCTTACATCACACCACCTGTAATACAGCTGAGGAACTCATAACCTTACATCACACCACCTGTAATACAGCTGAGGAACTCATAACCTTACATCACACCACCTGTAATATAGCTGAGGAACTCATAACCTTACATCACACCACCTGTAATATAGCTGAGGAACTCATAACCTTACATCACACCACCTGTAATATAGCTGAGGAACTCATAACCTTACATCACACCACCTGTAATATAGCTGAGGAACTCATAACCTTACATCACACCACCTGTAATATAGCTGAGGAACTCATAACCTTACACACTATATCACACTTGACACAGTACAGGTCATTAAAACATGATTTTTTAAATGAAAATATTATTGATCATTATTTATATATAAAATGTGAGTACTGTGAAAACTATTCTATAATAATTGAATGTATTCAGTTCCTATACACCCTTTACATTTATTTTAATATTTGATCCGCCAATTAAATCTTTGCCACAAACAGATTGTGATTTTGATTGTGATTGTCTGTGAAGGTACCACATAAACACACTTGGATTACAAATACTTTTGTGAAACAACTTCAGGGACGACAGAAGCGATAACAACAAAAAACGTTTTCTGCACCACAAACAGACCAACCACACATCACACAACACGGCCACTCCCCTTTCCCTTCGCCGAAAACCCAAACCAGCTAATACCCGCCGGCGAAGGACAGCGCTACTCCCGCACACCAGACGCTCACCAGAGAAGGAAATACATCGTGTCGGGGTCCTGCATTATTTCGCAGTAACGTTATCCTGCTTATTACACGGCTACATACTAAAGACAATAATTTGACCCAAAATATAACACATTGGAAACTAATTGCAAATAGCGTCCATAGCAACAGTCCGTTAGTCATAACTGGAGTCTGCTATTCAGAAACAACAGACCGTAGATTGCTGTACACTGACCAATCAGAGTGGAGTATTCAGCAAAGCCATGTCATAAAGTCAAATATGTTGGGACATGTTGATTAAACATGACGGCAGGGCGTTCGGCGACTAGGAGTCCAGCCGAGTAGAGGACTTTTACATCTTAGACTCTTTAGTTTCTTTAGTTTCTGCACACGTCATTACCAAGTTACTAAACAGCAACCGGCACATTCATGAGGTTTTTATCCATTTGTTTTTTCAAGTTTGATTGCATGGTGTAGGGTCCACCGATCTGTCCATCCTACATCTGGACTGACACTCCCACTTGTGATGTCACTGATAGACTAGTTACCTAGACTAGTAGTGGGAATAGACTAGTTTAGGCCTTTTGAAGGTAGATTTTGGACCGATCATGGTATTAACGCTGGGAACCCACCTCCTCGACTTCCTCTTCCTCCTCGATGCAGCCATCGCACTTTTAACAGTAAAGTCAAACACAACAGTTAAGCTGAGCGACACTTTATTCATCTCTACAACTCAAAACTAATCTATATGCTCTATATCTATTGGAAACAAAGTGGTGTTGTAGGGACAAGCAAAGCCAACTCAGCATCTATTATTTGTAGGTGTACCACAGTGTCATGTGTATTGATTATACATGGACTATTGTTACTATAATTGTTACTATAAAATATTGAAATCAATGATAACTATTGCTAATCTCAAGGTTAGCCACATGCTAACGCATAAGCATGACAGCACCATTGGTCTACTAAAGGACCCAATGACAAATACTATCAAACTGGCACTGTCAACTACCAACTCCTAAACACGCAGGGCGCTACAGTGTTGACACTACGCTCTAGTTCTGATCCAGGAGTCCTGTCTACTTACCAGTGCTTCCGCTGTGGCATTCTGCCAGCGGGAACACGAAGAACAGATCCACAGGCAAACATTTCACATTGGAAAACAGAAGAAGCGTACGTTCACTTTGCACCACATTTCCACCTTAATATACTATTAAGTTTCTATTGAAGTTGCATCCGTTAAATGACCAATGTATCCTTAGTCGGGTTCATCTGGTACTTGGTACTGGTAGTTTGCACTGGTAGTAGTGGTAGTTGGTACCGGTAGTAGTGGTAGTTTGTACCGGTAGTAGTGGTAGTTGGTACCGGTAGTAGTGGTAGTTGGTACCGGTAGTAGTGGTAGTTGGTACCGGTAGTAGTGGTAGTTTGTACCGGTAGTAGTGGTAGTTGGTACCGGTAGTAGTGGTAGTTGGTACTGGAAGTAGTGGTAGTTGGTACCGGTAGTAGTGGTAGTTGGTACTGGAAGTAGTGGTAGTTGGTACCGGTAGTAGTGGTAGTTGGTACCGGTAGTAGTGGTAGTTGGTACTGGTAGTAGTGGTAGTTGGTACTGGTAGTAGCGGTACTTGGTACTGGTAGTAGCGGTAGTTGGTACTGGTAGTAGCGGTAGTTTGTACTGGTAGTAGCGGTAGTTTGTACTGGTAGTAGCGGTAGTTTGTACTGGTAGTAGCGGTAGTTTGTACTGGTAGTAGCGGTAGTTGGTACTGGTAGTAGCGGTAGTTTGTACTGGTAGTAGCAGTAGTTTGTACTGGTAGTAGCGGTAGTTTGTACTGGTAGTAGCGGTAGTTGGTACTGGTAGTAGCGTTAGTTTGTACTGGTAGTAGTGGTAGTTTGTACTGGTAGTAGCGGTAGTTTGTACTGGTAGTAGCGGTAGTTTGTACTGGTAGTAGTGGTAGTTGGTACTGGTAGTAGCGGTAGTTGGTACTGGTAGTAGCGGTAGTTGGTACTGGTAGTAGCGGTAGTTGGTACTGGTAGTAGCGGTAGTTTGTACTGGTAGTAGCGGTAGTTTGTACTGGTAGTAGCGGTAGTGCTGGTAGTTTCTACTAGGGGTTGCAAAAAATATAGATTCCTACAAGTAGCAGCCTACATCAACGGTTGCATGTAACCTTTCCAGTATAAGTCAGAAAGACTGAGACACATGTGATGTGTTTTGTTTTTGGAAATATGCCTGAAGATAATCAGTCTCTAGACGTGTAAGATTGAACGTTGATGGTCTAGCGTTAAATACGTATGTAAAGATAAATCGCAATAAATTGTAATGTCCAATACATGTAGAATCACAATACTTCAAAATCGGCACCCAAGTATGGTGATAGTTGGGAATGGGGAGTTTCTACACACCTGCTTTGCTCCCATGGACTGGAACATTCTCTCCAGCTGGATCCTCAGCTGCTGAACGTTGTTGAGGAGGACACAGGGCTGCACACACAACAACATCCTCATGAGTTCCCCACGAGTCACATCGTTTTGACTGTAGTGTTGAATACAGCGGCCATTCTCATTCTGTGGAAACTGGAAAAACTAAAGTTTAAAAACATGATATACGATTAACTTACGATCTTCTCTTTGTCGATGTAGGAGGGGAAGTTCTTGGTCAGAATGGCGCTGTACTGGAGGAGAACTTTGGCAATCGTCTGCAAGGGTTGAAAACAAACAACAAACATATTACACATGAAAGCGGCACATGCACATGTCCAAACACGGGGCAGGATCATCTAGTGGCTACGGTGTACTCCCAGCTGAAAGGTTCTGGGTTCGAACCCCAATGTCCAGTCTACTTGTAGGCAAGATGCCCCCCTAACCCCTACCTGCTCCTTAATGACCTGTCTCTGTACTGTCTAACCCCTACCTGCTCCTTAATGACCAGTCTCTGTACCGTCTAACCCCTACCTGCTCCTTAATGACCTGTCTCTGTACCGTCTAACCCCTACCTGCTCCTTAATGACCCGTCTCTGTACTGTCTAACCCCTACCTGCTCCTTAATGACCCGTCTCTGTACTGTCTAACCCCTACCTGCTCCTTCATGACATGTCTCTGTACCGTTTAACCCCTACCTGCTCCTTAATGACCTGTCTCTGTACTGTCTAACCCCTACCTGCTCCTTAATGACCTGTCTCTGTACTGCCTAACTCCTACCTGCTCCTTAATGACCCGTCTCTGTACTGTCTAACCCCTACCTGCTCCTTAATGACCTGTCTCTGTACTGTCTAACCCCTACCTGCTCCTTAATGACCTGTCTCTGTACTGTCTAACCCCTACCTGCTCCTTAATGACCTGTCTCTGTACTGTCTAACCCCTACCTGCTCCTTAATGACCTGTCTATGTACTGTCTAACCCCTACCTGCTCCTTAATGACCTGTCTCTGTACTGTCTAACCCCTACCTGCTCCTTAATGAACTGTCTCTGTACTGTCTAAGGGCTAAGGATAGCCCTGAGCTAAGCATAGCCCTGGGCTAAGGATAACCGCGGGCTAAGGGAGCGGTTAGCCCTGGGCTAAGGATAGCCGTTAGCCCTGGGCTAAGGATATGCAGTGTGAAAAACATATCCTGTGCGTCACCTTGGAGAAGCGGCGGCTGTACTGCGCCATGACGCCGGGGTCCGGACACTCGAGCTTCTTGATGATCTCAAAACTCTGGTTGAGCTGAGTAAATATGTCCACCACGGAGCAGGAGAACAGAGCGTGCTCCGACGTCTGCTGGAACTGAGGAGGAGGAGGAGGAGGTTCAGAACATTGAAAATGTCGTTATAGTTGGTTAATAACCATATTAATTTCCAGAAATGTCAGAAAACAATCAACGTACAAATAATTAAGTATTTATGAGTGAAAGCTCGCCACCGAGAATTGAAGCTCAGCGATTTTTTATCTTTGAGGATTTTAAGATGAATGCGCATTAGTGGACACGGCCTAAAATGGACACCTTGCCTCCTTAATGACTGTACAGCAAGCACACTACAGACTGTCTGTCTTACGTCAGTCGGAGGAGATGAAAGCAAAGGGGGGTGGGGGTGGGGGGGGGGTTAGGAACCGGGAGGAGGTGAGGAACAGGGAGGTGATCTTACTCCATCTTTCTTGTCCCTCTCCAGTGCTCCGTGCATAAACTCCATGGAGACGTCTTCATTCTCCTCCAGCCACTGTAACACAAACTGCAGGAACCACCTGCACAGGTGAAGACAAACACAGCGCTCAGGACCTTCCTTGGACAATTTAAAACAAAACAAAAAAAATGGCATAAAGGAAGCTGGATAATTACAAGTTCATGAACTACTGAAAAGTGTAAAAAAATATATACATCTAGCTCCTCAAAGCCAGTAAGCTGTCGGCCTGCTTGGAACAAACCGACCAACAGATACGAACCAATCAGAGAGCAGTGTTTCACCAGAGATGGCGGTGTGAGCAAGGTGTGGTTTTTGAGGAACTTGAGGTAATTCTGAAACTTTCTAATAAATCGGTAACTCTTTAAATCAGAGGTTCCCAAACTTTTGACTGCTGAGGCCCAAATTCAATTCTGAACAAAATCTTCCGAGGCCCACCCAAACTTTTATCCTATTCATATCTCTGAGACACATATTTGTCAACACATTTTATTTTTTTAAATCACAATCTGTTCGAACATATTTACATGTGTGCTAAGCCTACATTTTGATTTACATAGGTTGGCACAATGAATTCATTTATTTTATTTTATTTATTTGAATGTAAATCTCTTTGGGTATTTTTAAACTTGAACAATTCAATCCCTTTTAGTAATCCGTCATGAATTTTTTTTTCAATTGAAAGGCCTCTCACAGCCCACCTGCAGTACCTCCGCGGACCACTAGAGGGCCGTGGCCCACAGATTGGGAACCACTGCTTTAAATCATGAAAACAGGACGTAATTACTCATTTTTATTTTTTAAATTTGAACTTTTAACTGTAAAAGTTATGTTGTTGTGACGTGCCTGGGGACTACAGATACAAATTCGGCCTCTTGGCTAACTGACGCATTTACATTGAAGTGTGACCTAAGATGTCGATTGATGTGCCAAATACATTTCACGCCAAATACATCAATTAAATAAATAACCGCCGGGCAGCACAGCGGCACCCGAATGGGTCCTACAGGCGCGGCGGC
>JAOPHQ010002525.1:7500-12938 GCA_030340625.1 Merluccius polli | reverse complement strand
CCCCCCCCCCCCCCCCCCCCCCCCCCCCCCCCCCCCCCCCCCACTCCCTCTCTCCACACACACACACACACACACACACACACACACCCATGCCGCCCTCTCCTCTTCAAGAGTGATGTGTCAGCAACCAGCAATCACTTGTGTGGCTAATTTTAGCTCGTAAATCATGACCCCCGCGTAATGGACCGCGCTTCAAGTGGGGGTCAAAGTGGACAGCCAGAGGACAATGAGGGCCTCACAGCGTGGCCCCGGGGCCCCGGGGCCCCAGAGCCTCAGCCTTGCAACTTTTGACTCTACCCCTCGCGTCTCTCGCTCCCCCCCCCCCCCCCCCGCTTCCCGCTGGAGGCGGTTATGAGCTTGGACCTATAGTTTTGACCTTGGCGAGCTGTTGGTGCGGCGGTGACTGCAGCCCTCAGCGCTGCCATCCGAGTGGTTTATTTATTCGGGTATTTGTTGTGGTTGATGTTGTTGTTGTTGTTGTTGTTGTTGTTGTTGTTGTCATTAGCGTGTTTGTGTTTTTTTTGTAGAAAAGTACTCGGAGCTAACGAGTAGCGGCAGCTCTTTGTTTGGTTTCAACACCACATGCCTCTTCTGCTGCTGATTAGGGGTTTGCATCACGGGTGCGCTCCCTCCGCCACCACCACCACCACCACCAACACCAACACCCTGCACACACACACACACACACACAGCGCGCAAATCCTAATAGCCTTCGCCGTCTCGCACTCCGATCAAAGAGGGGAGCGTCTTGTCACACTCTCGAAGACGGCAAGGCGTACACGACGTGAATGCTTCGTCGCCGCCTCGCTCGCTCGCTCACTGGCTCTTTGTGTCTGGCGGCCGCCGCCGCCGCCGCCGTTGTCCCACCGCCGTGGCGTTGTGGTGCTAGGCTAGTTTTAAGCCGCAGCCAGTCCCTGTAATTAGGCCTTGTTGTAAGCGGTGGGCACAGATAGAGAGATTAGTGCAGATGCCCACGTATTGAGCAGAGGGTAACGTGTGTGTGTGTGTGTTTGTGTGTGTGTGTGTGTCCATGTACCTGCAAACACATCGACACCCATTAACATTCATTACATACATTGTTATGAATGTGTGCATGTCCACACAATCTCTCTCTCAAACATACGAACCAAACCCACACACACAAACACAGACCTGTATGTGCTGCACGCACGCACGCACACATACATAGCCAATAAGCTTGCAGGCGATTAGCAGGGAAAGCGCAGGTTTAAACATTTAGTCATCGCTGATTCAGGAGCGTCTGGCAGCTTTCCACTCAGTCGCTCGGCGTTCAGCATGTCAAATACACAGGCAGCTGCACCAGGGACACTCTCCCCTGAGGTTTAGGGTGTGTGTGTGTGTGTGTGTGTGTGTGTGTGTGTGTGTGTGTTTGTGTGTGTGTGTTGTGCAGGTGTTTGGAAGTCATCCTGGACATTAACTGAATCCATCTCTTCTTCCTTCCTCTTCGCTGTTGCTACACTCCTGTTGTAGCCCACACTGTATGGATGTATGGGTGTATTTTTCTGTGTTTTATTCTGACACTGCACATTTTGTGTGTGTGTGTGTGTGTGTGTTTGTGTGTGTGTGTGTGTGTGTGTGTGTGTGTGTGTGTGTATGTGTGTGTGTGTCTTGATCACAGTGGTTGCTGTGCATTTGTGTGTGTGTGTGTGTGTGTGTGTGTGTGTGTGTGTGTGTGTGTGTGTGTGTGTGTGTGTGTGTGTGTGTGTGTGTGTGTGTGTGTGTGTGTGTGTGTATGTGGAGCTCAGTGTGGTCTGGCTGCTGTTTTTTTGGATGGTACCAATGGAAATCTGAGGTTTAGGATGACTTTCTTATTTCGGAAAAAATCCACGACCGCCACAGTATATGCACAGTATGTGTTTGTGTATGTGTGTGTGTGTGTGCTGTACCCTTCTCCGTGTGTGCGGTTCAAGCTTGCCTGCTGTTGAATGTGTGTGTTGTTGAGAGCATGCCAATCCTTGAAGGTTTAGCATCGCCGTCATTAAGGACAAATCGACTGTGTGTGTTCAGTTGATTATGCTAATTCAAATAAACTTTTAGTAATACGGCCCTTTGTTTTTTGGATTTTGTGCTCGTAAAACATTCGTGTAATTGGAAGCAACACACACACACACACACATACACACACTTGCGCACGCACACACACACACACACACACACACACACACACACACACACACACAGGCTCTCTTCATCCAATGTGACCTTCAGTATGAAAGTTTGTGTGCGTGACTCCCACAGGAACAGACTGAGAGCATGAGAGAGCAACACAAAAACACAAGAGGGCCGAGGACCTTGAAAGAATAAAAGGAGTATGAAAGACGGGGAGAGAGAGACGAGTGGGAAGAAGTTATTTGCGCCTGCTTTTTTTCCTTTTCTTGTTTCAAACACAAAGAAGATGGAGAAGAGAAAACACACCAGTATGTTCGAGAGTGTTTCTATTGTCCGGGAAAGAAACAAATACAGACAGACGAACAGAGGCAAACAAACGGAGCTTACAGTGTAGAGATGGAGAGAGAGGACGAAAGGATTTGGAAGAAATAATCTGGTGTGGGTTGGGAGGAGAGAGAGAGAGAGAGAGAGAGAGAGAGAGAGAGAGAGAGAGAGAGGGTGGGTGGTGTGGGATGTGTAGGTGCTGTGCGGCGGTCAACATGGGGGCTGGGGGGAAATGACAGCCGTTCTCAAACACATTTCAGCGAAACAGACGGTGAATGACACCGGGCTCCGCTCCACTTAGACGCGGAGCGAGGGACGTCAGGAAAAGGGGGACGAGGGAGGGAAACAACAGAGGAGAAAAAGAGAAAGAAACCCAAATTAAGGAAATGGGAGGAATCACAAAACCGAAAATCAAAGAAAACAAAGACAGACAAAAGTGAAGTGAAGAGAAGAAAATAAGAGCACAAATAAAGAGGGGTAATTTGGCCGGGAGGATATTGGATATTTGAGTGGAGTTTTGTTGTGGACAAAAGTTTAAACGTTGCCGAGTGTGTTTTGTTGTGAACTTTTGCGCACCTGCGAACTGTGATGTGTGTGTCTGTGTGTGTGTGTGTGTGTCTGTTTGTAAGTTATGCTGTGTGTAAGGCAACTGCCCTCCAATTACAAGCGTTGTGCACTGATATCTTGCAGATAGCGAGAGAGAGAGAGAGAGAGAGAGCCAGAGAGCGAGCCGGCGCAGATAGATGGGAGAGCGAACTCTTTGCAAATTGCCTTGGATACAAAAAAAATGCCAAGAAAACAAGCAGAGCCATTTGTATCTTCCTGCACCTACAGACCGGCGAGGCAGGAAAGAGAGACGACGACACACACACACGGCAGAAATCGTGTTTGTGTGTGTAATGTCTTTAATGTGCACACACACAGGCCATGGCTCAAAAATTGCCAGGGGCAACGACACTGTTCGAAACTGTGTGTGTGTGTGTGCGTTGAGTGCGTCTCGGTGTCTCTCTCTCGCTCTCTGTTCCTTCATATCATAATAAAGTCTGAATGCCGCTCTCCGAGATCAATTGTCATCACCTCTCCTTTATCTTTTGTTGTCTCTCTTTATCTCTTTGAGAGCGAGACCCTTGCTCTCAAACACTCACACACATACGGGATGCGTGTATGTGTATGTGCGGCATGCGCGCGCGCGCGTGTGTGTGTGCGCGTGTGTGTCTTCATCTCGGCGCGGTGATGGTTTGCTGATCATAAATAGGTTTTCTACCTCTGATGGGAGGCCTGTCAGAGGTAGGGGAGGTGGAGGGTGGGAGGAAGGGGGAGGTTGGGGGGGGGGGGGGGGGGGAGGAAGATGGATCGTGTTCTCCAGCTCCCCCTGTCACGCTGGTGAAGTGATGGCTGTGAAGGAGATGGCGAAACCCACGTCCTTGAATATTGGACGTTTGTGTGTGTGTGTGTGTTGTGTAGTGTATGGCGCCGGCGGTGGACGCGGCGGCGGCGGCGGTGTTGTTGTTGTGTGTGGTGGGCTGCGGCGGCCGATAAGGGTGAACCTACCTGTCAATCAATCCTCCCGCCCTGCCCCCCTTTCCTATTCTATCCACTACAGGCACCATTGAACTCCCCCCCTCACACACCCCCGCAGGCACGCATGTACAGTAAAACACACACACACATAGAAAACTCACACGTGCCCGCGTCAAACACACACACACACACACACACACTGCTTCCCTGTAACTGTGTGTGCATTGATCCCAAGCTTATCTTCCCGTAAAAATACCTGCTCTCTTCTCATCTCTCTCTCTCTCTCTTGTGCGTCTACGTCTCGTCACCTCTCCTTGTCTCCTACCCCTCCTGTCCTTTCTTTCTCCCCTCTTGCAGTTCATCTCTATCTCTCGTTATTTCCTTTACTTTCCTCTTGTTTCAGCTCTCTCTCTCTCTCTGCCCTCCTCTCTTCTCCTCCTCTACTCTCTCCTCTCCTCCTCCATCCCTCCTCTCCTCTCCTCCTCCATCCCTCATCTCCTCTCCTCCTCCATCCCTCCTCTCTCCTCGCCTCTCCCTTGGCCCGGTGTTATTGATCCTACGGAGAGTTAGATGTAGAGCAGAGCAGGCAGCAGGTAATGTACAAGTCCCAGCCCAGAGCAGGGCTGCAGGCGGCCCAGGTATTGCCTTTCTGTCCTAATGGCTCCATTATCAGGACATAATTCAGCCTCGGTTTAGACCAGGGAGAAAGACCTCCCTCTCTCTCTCTGTCTCTGTCTCTCTCTCTCTCTCTCTCTCTCTCTCTCATTTTCTCATTTTCTCTCTCATTCTCTCTCTCCCTCCCTCTCTCCCTCCCTTTCCAAGTGCTCTAGGATCTCAGGTTTCAGTCCGTCCTTCTCCTCCGGTCCTCTCTATCTGTGGTCTATTGTCGTCATCAGCAGAATTTTCTCCTCTTTTATTTTTTTTTGCATTTTCTTATTTTGCAGAGCTCTGGGTTTTTCCTTGGTAACTAATATGATGGCTGTGGTCATCAAGTTTTTTTTTTTTTACAGTTGTTTCTTTTGTTCCATGTTGCTTTGTTTTATATTGTTCTGTGCTGTATTATTATGTTTATTCGCGGCCTCCAGGATTTTCCCATCATAACCAGGAAAACAAGTCTATCCTCCAGTGGGTGAACCTGTATCACTCTGCCTTCTCTATATGCTATGCCTCCCACACACACACACACACACACACGCACACACACACACACACACGGGACCATATCCTTTTCTGTAACCCTTTAGCTACAGCTGCCCCTGATCTCCACCTACACACACACACACACACACACACACACACGTTCGTCTCCCCCGTGCTCACCTAGTTTGTAAATCCACAGGGCTGTGTTGTTGTGGACGGCTGGCCATAGGAGCCCAGCTTGGTTTAACCTTATGGCCCCCCCCAACACACTCCACATAGGCCAGTGAGGTTCAGTGAGGGCCCCAGCACTCAGCAGGAAGTGA
>JAOPHQ010002524.1:0-17710 GCA_030340625.1 Merluccius polli | reverse complement strand
TAATCAGCTGTATAGTAGTTGGTACTAGTCATAGTTAGTTAACTAGCTGGCTACTAGCGGTTAGGGGATTGTGGAAGGGGTCGTGGGGGGTCAGTTTGACTAACTTCTCTTCTTCTTCTTCCTCCAGTTGCTGACTTGATCTGAGTCTCGGACGCTGGCTCCTTCGGTTTCTTTTTCGTTTTTTAATTCAGAAGTTTTAGATAAATGTTTTGGTTCCACATTTTCAGTTGTTTTTGTAAATAAAGCTTCGTCGTCAGACATGTTTGTTCTGGGAATGTTCTTGTGAACCTACACACACCTGGGCAACCTTCATCATTATTACATATTTGGATTTTAAAATGTTTAATTTTTTGACATTGAAGTTTAATAGGTTGCAGTAAACTGGATTCAATTTATTATCGCATGTACTGAAGAATGAAGTCCACCTAAATTTACAGTACCTAATTTTTAAGTAGACTTCATGATAATCTGTTACTTTAATAAGACAGTGAAGACATTGGAGATCAAACTCAGTAGCTCTATGGTGGGAGTCAAACACACTAGACCGAGTCAGTTGTAGGTTTGTTTAGTATTCTACCGTGTTGATAACATGTACTTGTTAAAGAACATGTATTTATTAAAGTGATTCCTTTGGTAAGAGCAACTGACTGATAAGTGAAACCTGCTCTTTTATATGCCAGCCTGCAAAGTCTTTGTCAAACAACCTGCTGCATTAAATATGCCGTTTGATTACGAAGAAGTGGTTCCACCTTGTCTTGTTAACCGATGTTTTTGTGTTAGCTAAAAACATAGAAGCATTGTAAGGAAGTGAAAGTGTTCAATGTAAGATTAACACATTTTTTTACCAAATTTGTTTTTATTTCATATCCACAAGTCACCACAGACTTCCTTTACATCCAGTGATTATAATATATACAAACAATGTATACTGTATATACGCACTGTATATATACTGTATATCTATACTGTTCATCCAGCTACCAAAAAGTTCTAGAAAATGTATTTATATATGTATATTTTATATATGTATATTTCATACATGCCCCATGTGTACAAAGTGATACCGGAGTGAAGAGTTTAAAACGAGCAGATCCTTTCATCAAGGCTAGGAGCTCCTGCTTCAACCACGGCCAAGCTAGCGCCATGCTAACCATTGCCTTAAAGGTTACCAAGCTAAGACAGACGCCAGGCTAAATCCACTGAGCTAGCCCGAAAGCTAACCAGCGCCCTACGCGGTACCAGGCGAAACCAGCACCTAGTGACCGGCTAACCCAGAGCCTAGCGAGGCGCTAACCCAGGAGGAGGCTTTGTGATGCCGTGGATAAGACACAATAGAAGCAGAACAATCAGTGAGGAGAGTGTCTGTTAACCCCAACCTAACCCGACTATAACCCTGTTCACATTTCCATCATTTAAATAAATAAAACACCAAAGTGTGTTTGAATGAGGAGTCTCCTGCTCTCTTCTCGGGGGGGGTCCTCAACCGCCAGGAGGAGGAGCCAACATGGCCGCATCCTCCAGGAGGAGGAGCCAAGTTGGCGGGCACTAGTTGTTTTTCTTCAGGTTGTTGTTGGAGGCCAGACGCAGTCGGGGCGCCGCGATCCAGCGGCCCAGGGGAACGCTGCTCCGGAGCGCCTCAAAGAGCTTACAAAACACCTGGGAAGACGACAGGTTAGATAGCAGCCCAACATGGGACAGAGATGTTATACGAGGACAGAGTTAGATGGAGAGGTTATACGAGGACAGAGTTAGATGGAGAAGTTATACGAGGACAGAGTTAGATTAGTTAGACAGAGATGTTATACGAGGACAGAGTTGGATGGAGAAGTTATATGAGGACAGAGTTAGATTAGTTAGACAGAGAAGTTATACGAGGACAGAGTTAGACGGAGAGGTTATACGAGGACAGAGTTAGATGGAGAAGTTATACGAGGACAGAGTTAGAAGGAGAGGTTATACGAGGACAGAGTTAGTTGGAGAAGTTATACGAGGACAGAGTTAGATGGAGAGGTTATACGAGGACAGAGTTAGACGGAGAAGTTATACGAGGACAGAGTTAGACGGAGAGGTTATACGAGGACAGAGTTAGATGGAGAGGTTATACGAGGACAGAGTTAGACGGAGAAGTTATACGAGGACAGAGTTAGATGGAGAGGTTATACGAGGACAGAGTTAGACGGAGAAGTTATACGAGGACAGAGTTAGATGGAGAGGTTATACGAGGACAGAGTTAGACGGAGAAGTTATACGAGGACAGAGTTAGACGGAGAGGTTATACGAGGACAGAGTTAGACGGAGAGGTTATACGAGGACAGAGTTAGATGGAGAGGTTATACGGGGACAGAGTTAGACGGAGAAGTTATACGAGGACAGAGTTAGATGGAGAGGTTATACGAGGACAGAGTTAGATGGAGACTCTCCATCTAACTCTGTCCTCGTATAACCTCTCCGAGAGGATATACGAGGACAGAGTTAGATGGAGAGGTTATACGAGGACAGAGTTAGATGGAGAGGTTATACGAGGACAGAGTTAGTTGGAGAAGTTATACGAGGACAGAGTTAGTTGGAGAGGTTATACGAGGACAGAGTTAGATGGAGAGGTTATACGAGGACAGAGTTAGATGGAGAAGTTATACGAGGACAGAGTTAGATGGAGAAGTTATACGAGGACAGAGTTAGATGGAGAAGTTATACGAGGACAGAGTTAGATGGAGAGGTTATACGAGGACAGAGTTAGTTGGAGAAGTTATACGAGGACAGAGTTAGACGGAGAGGTTATACGAGGACAGAGTTAGACGGAGAGGTTATACGAGGACAGAGTTAGATGGAGAGGTTATACGAGGACAGAGTTAGATGGAGAGGTTATACGAGGACAGAGTTAGACGGAGAGGTTATACGAGGACAGAGTTAGTTGGAGAGGTTATACGAGGACAGAGTTAGATGGAGAGGTTATACGAGGACAGAGTTAGATGGAGAGGTTATACGAGGACAGAGTTAGTTGGAGAGGTTATACGAGGACAGAGTTAGATGGAGAGGTTATACGAGGACAGAGTTAGATGGAGAGGTTATACGAGGACAGAGTTAGTTGGAGAGGTTATACGAGGACAGAGTTAGATGGAGAAGTTATACGAGGACAGAGTTAGATGGAGAGGTTATACGAGGACAGAGTTAGTTGGAGAGGTTATACGAGGACAGAGTTAGATGGAGAAGTTATACGAGGACAGAGTTAGACGGAGAGGTTATACGAGGACAGAGTTAGACGGAGAGGTTATACGAGGACAGAGTTAGATGGAGAGGTTATACGAGGACAGAGTTAGATGGAGAGGTTATACGAGGACAGAGTTAGACGGAGAGGTTATACGAGGACAGAGTTAGATGGAGAAGTTATACGAGGACAGAGTTAGACGGAGAGGTTATACGAGGACAGAGTTAGACGGAGAGGTTATACGAGGACAGAGTTAGACGGAGAGGTTATACGAGGACAGAGTTAGACGGAGAGGTTATACGAGGACAGAGTTAGACGGAGAGGTTATACGAGGACAGAGTTAGACGGAGAGGTTATACGAGGACAGAGTTAGATGGAGAAGTTATACGAGGACAGAGTTAGATGGAGAGGTTATACGAGGACAGAGTTAGTTGGAGAAGTTATATGAGGACAGAGTTAGTTGGAGAAGTTATACGAGGACAGAGTTAGATGGAGAAGTTATACGAGGACAGAGTTAGATGGAGAGGTTATACGAGGACAGAGTTAGACGGAGAGGTTATACGAGGACAGAGTTAGATGGAGAGGTTATACGAGGACAGAGTTAGACGGAGAGGTTATACGAGGACAGAGTTAGATGGAGAAGTTATACGAGGACAGAGTTAGACGGAGAGGTTATACGAGGACAGAGTTAGATGGAGAAGTTATACGAGGACAGAGTTAGACGGAGAGGTTATACGAGGACAGAGTTAGACGGAGAGGTTATACGAGGACAGAGTTAGATGGAGAAGTTATACGAGGACAGAGTTAGACGGAGAGGTTATACGAGGACAGAGTTAGATGGAGATGTTATACAAGGACAGAGTTAGACGGAGAGGTTATACGAGGACAGAGTTAGATGGAGATGTTATACGAGGACAGAGTTAGATGGAGAGGTTATACGAGGACAGAGTTAGATGGAGAAGTTATACGAGGACAGAGTTAGATGGAGAAGTTATACGAGGACAGAGTTAGATGGAGAAGTTATACGAGGACAGAGTTAGACGGAGAGGTTATACGAGGACAGAGTTAGACGGAGAGGTTATACGAGGACAGAGTTAGTTGGAGAGGTTATACGAGGACAGAGTTAGTTGGAGAGGTTATACGAGGACAGAGTTAGTTGGAGAGGTTATACGAGGACACATATGAGGGCAGAGTTAGATTAGTTAGAGGTTATATGAGGAAAGTTATATGAGGACATAGTTAGACGGCAGCCCAACATGAGGACAAATACCCATGGTGCACTGGGGCTCACCTGGTGGGGAGTCCTCTGTGAACAGAGAGAGATTAGAGATTAAAAATAGAAACGTGTAAATGTTGAATAAAGTTTCAGTGTAGAAGAAGTGTATTAATAAAGTTTCAGTGTAGAAGAAGTGTATTAATAAAGTTTCAGTGTAGTGAAGGTGTATTAATAAAGTTTCAGTGTAGAAGAAGTGTATTAATAAAGTTTCAGTGTAGTAGAAGTGTATTAATAAAGTTTCAGTGTAGTGAAGGTGTATTAATAAAGTTTCAGTGTAGAAGAAGTGTATTAATAAAGTTTCAGTGTAGTGAAGTAATAAAGTTTCAGTGTAGTGAAGGTGTATTAATAAAGTGTCAGTGTAGTAGAAGTGTACGAATAAAGTTTCAGTGTAGAAGAAGTGTATTAATAAAGTTCCAGTGTAGTGAAGGTGTATTAATAAAGTTTTAGTGAAGTGTAGTGTAAAAAACGTTTCCAGGTGACGGTGGTACCTGTTCCCACAGCGTCGCCGCCACCTTGTCGATGGCGTGGCCCAAGGGGCGGAGCTCTCCAGAGTAGCGCGTGTACAGCCAGGTGAGGAGGGCGACCAGCGCCACGCCCATCAGCAGGTGACACAGTGAAGCCAGCCAGCGGACCCCCAGGAGCCCGGCGAGCAGCGACACGGCGTAGCACAGGAACACGAGGCACAGCAGCGTGGCGGCGGTCCGTGCTGCCTGGAAGATGTTCTTCCCATCGTTGTGTTTGGAGAAGCTGGCGTAGGACAGGTCTAGCTCCGCCTCCAGCTGCTCCTGGTAACGCCGGCACAACTCCTCCCCTCCCATCTTCTTAACCAACCGGAAGTGTCTGACGGCCGCCAGCCGCAGGTCACCGTGACGACGGGACAGCTCTAGCGGGGCCATGTAGGACTTGTCTCCTCCACACAGCTAGGGGGCAGTACACTCTGTTACCACTCACGTACCATCTAGAAATATTACATATATATAGCAATATTATATATATATATATATATATATATAGAAATATTATATACATCCATCTAGAACTATCTACATAGACATCTATATACGCATCTAGAAATATTACATCTATATATCTAGAATATTACATCTATTGATCTATATATCTAAAAATTATTTAAAAAAAATGATATATAATATATATATATATTATATATAAAATAAAATATATATATATATATACACAGGTATATATATATAGTATATATTACCTGTTCCATACTCTTGGTGTAGAGGTCTTTAGCACCGGCCACAGCGGCAAGGTTATTGGCCTCAGCTGTTGCCTAGGTTACAAAACAGTCCATCAACTCATAACAGAGAGAGAGAGGAGAGAGAGGAGAGAGAGAGCGGTTGACACACTGTGGCTGTGTTCGGAGCCGCATACTAACGTACTAACGAGTGCCTACACAATGAGTAGGTACTGCATACTGCCTACTAAATGAACGATTAAGTATTCCATTACCAGCAGACCGTTCACACTGAAGTATACAGCCAAGTTTCCCAGAATGCAGCGATAGCGGAGATTTGAAAGCAGGCTAAAAGCTGTTATAATTTGACTATTTATGTCACATTATTGAGTTTTAATATTTTTTTGGCTTACCCATATCGTAGACTAGGGATGTGGGCGTGGCTTACCTGTAACATGGACTTGGGATGAGGAAGCTCCTCTCCCTGATAGATCTTCATGTACGCCTGAAGGAAAACAATCATCAATCAACCCCTTCATAACTAACCCATTCATAACTAACCCTTCATAACTAAACCATTCATAACTAACCCTTCATAACTAACCCCTTCACAACTAACCCTTCATAACTAACCCTTCATAATCAGGTAAGTATTTACTTTAAAATAGTGCAGCAGGTCTCGACAGGTGAGCTTGACTCCTCCGATCTCCTTCACCACCAGGTTCTCTGGAGCCAGCAGTGTTGGAACGAGACAGAACAGCTCCTTCTTAAAGTCCTCGTCAATATCTAGAGACAATGACAAACATCAATATCTTTAAATAACAAACTGAGAAATATCTAGAGATTAAACAAACTGATCAACATCTATAAATAACAAAGTGATCTATAAATAACAAACTGATCAATATCTATAAATAACAAACGGATCAATATCTATAAATAGCAACAAACTGATTAATATCGGTAAATAACAAACAGTGAAGTATACAGATACAGAAGTGCTACAAAGGTGATAGTGGGGTGATAGAGGACGAGGGGTGATAGATGATAGTGATAGAGGGGATAGATGAATGATAGAGGGGTAATAAGAGGGTTGATAGAGGGTGAGAGAAGGTTGACAAAGAGGTGATAGAGGGTTGATACAGAGTGATAAAGGAGTGATAGAGGGTTGATACAGAGTGATAAAGGAGTGATAGAGGGGTGATACAGAGTGATAGAGGGGTGATAGAGGGTGATAGAGGGGTGATATAGTCACCTGTCAGTCTTCCATCGAAGGCGGGGTTGGTGGCCACCCGGAGGCCAGGGTGTGGCAACAGGAAGCAGCTGACGGAGGAGAAACACGAGTGGATGTGTCTCCTTACTGTCTGGAGCTCCTCATGTTGCTGCTGCTTCACCTACACACACACACACACACACACACACACGCGCACGCACACACACACACACACACACACACACACACACACACACACACACACACACACACACACACACATTCGTTTTCTCAATCGCTTAAATGCATTTCCTGAAACTCTAACCTCATTCTCAAAACGTTAAGTGCAATTCCTAATAAAGTAAAACAATTTCTCATAACACTAAACCACCCGTGCAAAAGAACCTGTAACACCCAGAATGTGACCCACATGTGTCAGAAAACACAGTCCATCGCCCCCCTCTGCAGTCCTCCACTGTGATGTCCTCACAACCAGCGGGATTGGAGGAGGAGGAGGAGGAGGAGGAGGAGGAGGAGGAGGAGGAGGAGGAGGAGGAGGAGGAGGAGGAGGAGGAGGAGGTGGGGAAGAGGAAGGGAGAAGGTGGGAAGGAGGTAGGGAGGAGGTGAGGAGGAGGTGGGGAGGAAGTAGGAAGGAGGTGAGTAGGAGGTGGGGAAGAGGTGCAAGTGTAGCCATACCTGAAGCCGCTTCTCCAGGAAGCTGCGTCCGCCCTCCAAGCCGTAGGGATGCTCATAGGGGTAGCTCCAGTCCCGGATCAGGAACATCAGCCTCTGTTCACACATCCTAATGTCAGGCTGCTTACACATCCTAATGTCAGGCTGCTTACACATTCTAATGTCAGGCTGCTTACACATCCTAATGTCAGGCTGCTTACACATCCTAATGTCAGGCTGCTTACACATCCTAATGTCAGGCTGCTTACACATCCTAATGTCAGGCTGCTTACACATCCTAATGTCAGGCTGCTTACACATCCTAATGTCAGGCTGCTTAAACATCCTAATGGCAGGATGTTGACACATCCTAATGTCAGATTGTTGTTGATTGTTGTCCACTTCATTATGCTGCCACCTGGTGTCTGTTCAATGGGTTAACTTTCACATATTGTGTATTAAATATTATACATTGTGTTCTTTTCTTCCTGTAAACCAGTTGTATTATATTGTATTGTATTATATTACTGTATTATTATACATTATATATTGTGTTATTTTCTTAAACCAGTTGAACACGTTTTCATTAGGAGTTGAGGTCAGGTGATGTTACCTGAAAAGGTTTCTCGTAGGTCTGCTCCATGGCGAGGCGGCCATATTCTGTGAAGAGCTGAGCGTGAAGAACACAGGAATACAGTTTAGATCCGAGTGAGTGAGTGAGAGAAAGAATGAGTGAGAGAATGAGTGAGAGAGTGACTGAGTGCGTGAGTGAGTGAGTGAGAGAGAGAGAGAGAGAGAGAGATAGAGAGGAGTTTGCTGTTTGATACCTGGAGGTGTTGAAGGTCATCTTCTTGGACGTTGTGAGAAAGGTTGTAGACCTAGCAGGAAAATATATTTGTAATAAAATGAGATGGCAGAGTTTATCTTCTCATTTGAATGGAGTGTAGCGGTAGTTGAGACTAGAACATGACCTGAGGGGTTAGAGACTGACCTGGACAGAGCTCACCATGGTGCTCAGGGCGAACAGAGTAGCACAGTCTCGAACGGTGGACTGGCTGTCGAATGCCCCCTGAGTGTCCATCAGAACCACAGCAACCTGCAGAAAGAAAAACACATTACTACTGAAACACATTACTACTAAAACACATTACTGCTAAAACACATTACTGCTAAAACACATTACTACTAAAACACATTACTACTAAAACACATTACTACTAAAACACATTACTACTAAAACACATTACTACTAAAACACATTACTACTAAAACACATTACTACTAAAACACATTACTACTAAAACACATTACTACTAAACACATTACTACTAAAACACATTACTGCTAAAACACATTACTGCTAAAACACATTACTGCTAAAACACATCACTACTAAAACACCTTATTACTAAAACACATTACTACTAACACATTACTACTAAAACACATTACTACTAAACACATTATTACTAAAACACATTACTACTGAAACACATTACTGCTGAAACACATTACTGCTAAAACACATTACTGCTAAAACACATTACTACTAAAACACATTACTACTGAAACACATTACTACTAAAACACATTACTACTAAAACACATTACTACTGAAACACATTACTGCTGAAACACATTACTGCTAAAACACATTACTACTAAAACACATTACTACTAAAACACATTACTACTAAAACACATTACTACTAAACACATTACTACTAAAACACATTACTACTAAAACACATTACTGCTAAAACACATTACTACTAAAACACATTACTACTGAAACACATGACTGCTAAAACACATGACTGCTAAAACACATTACTGCTAAAACACATTACTACTAAAGCACATTACTACTAAAACACATTACTACTAAAACACCGTACTACTAAAACACATTACTACTAAAACACATTACTACTAAAACACCGTACTACTAAAACACATTACTACTAAAACACATTACTACTAAAACACCGTACTACTAAAACACATTATTACTAAAACACATTACTACTAAAACACCTTACTACTAAAACACATTATACTAAAACACATTACTACTAAAACACATTACTACTAAAACACATTATTACTAAAACACATTATTACTAAAACACATTACTACTGAAACACATTACTGCTAAAACACATTACTGCTAAAACACATTACTACTAAAACACATTACTACTAAAACACATTACTACTAAAACACATTACTACTAAACACATTACTACTAAAACACATTACTACTAAAACACATTACTGCTAAAACACATTACTGCTAAAACACATTACTACTAAAGCACATTACTACTAAAACACATTACTACTAAAACACCTTACTCCTAAAACACATTACTACTAAAACACATTACTACTAAAACACCTTACTACTAAAACACATTACTACTAAAACACATTATTACTAAAACACATTACTACTGAAACACATTACTGCTAAACACATTACTGCTAAAACACATTACTGCTAAAACACATTACTGCTAAAACACATTACTAAAACACATTACTACTAAAACACATTACTACTGAAACACATTACTACTAAAACACATTATTACTAAAACACATTACTACTGAAACACATTACTGCTAAAACACATTACTGCTAAAACACATTACTGCTAAAACACATTACTGCTAAAACACATTACTACTAAAACACATTACTACTAAACCACATTACTACTAAAACACATTACTACTAAACACATTACTACTAAAACACATTACTACTAAAACACATTACTACTAAAACACATTACTACTAAACACATTACTACTAAAACACATTACTACTAAAACACATTACTGCTAAAACACATTACTGCTAAAACACATTACTACTAAAACACATCACTACTAAAACACATCACTACTAAAACACATTACTACTAAAACACATTACTACTAAAACACCTTATTACTAAAACACATTACTACTAAAACACATTACTACTAAAACACATTACTACATAAACACATTACTACTAAAACACATTATTACTAAAACACATTATTACTAAAACACATTACTACTGAAACACATTACTGCTAAAACACATTACTGCTAAAACACATTACTACTAAAACACATTACTACTAAAACACATTACTACTAAAACACATTACTACTAAACACATTACTACTAAAACACATTACTACTAAAACACATTACTGCTAAAACACATTACTGCTAAAACACATTACTACTAAAGCACATTACTACTAAAACACATTACTACTAAAACACCTTACTACTAAAACACATTACTACTAAAACACATTACTACTAAAACACCTTACTACTAAAACACATTACTACTAAAACACATTATTACTACAACACATTACTACTGAAACACATTACTGCTAAAACACATTACTGCTAAAACACATTACTGCTAAAACACATTACTGCTAAAACACATTACTAAAACACATTACTACTAAAACACATTACTACTAAAACACATTACTACTGAAACACATTACTACTAAAACACATTATTACTAAAACACATTACTACTGAAACACATTACTGCTAAAACACATTACTGCTAAAACACATTACTGCTAAAACACATTACTGCTAAAACACATTACTACTAAAACACATTACTACTAAACCACATTACTACTAAAACACATTACTACTAAACACATTACTACTAAAACACATTACTACTAAAACACATTACTACTAAACACATTACTACTAAAACACATTACTACTAAAACACATTACTGCTAAAACACATTACTGCTAAAACACATTACTACTAAAACACATCACTACTAAAACACATCACTACTAAAACACATTACTACTAAAACACATTACTACTAAAACACCTTATTACTAAAACACATTACTACTAAAACACATTACTACTAAAACACGTTACTACATAAACACATCACTGCTAAAACACATTACTGCTAAAACACATTACTACTAAAACACATTATTACTAAAACACATTACTACTGAAACACATTACTGCTAAAACACATTACTGCTAAAACACATTACTGCTAAAACACATTACCACTAAAACACATTACTACTGAAACACATTACTACTAAAACACATTACTACTGAAACACATTACTACTAAAACACATTATTACTAAAACACATTACTACTGAAACACATTACTGCTGAAACACATTACTGCTAAAACACATTACTACTAAAACACATTACTACTAAAACACATTACTACTAAACACATTGCTACTAAAACACATTACTACTAAAACACATTACTGCTAAAACACATTACTACTAAAACACATTACTACTAAAACACCTTACTACTAAAACACTTTACTACTAAAACACATTACTAAAACACATTACTACTAAAACACATTACTACATAAACACATCACTGCTAAAACACCTTACTACTAAAACACATTACTACTAAAACACATTACTACTGAAACACATTACTACTGAAACACATTACTACTGAAACACATTACTACATAAACACATCACTGCTAAAACACCTTACTACTAAAACACATTACTACTAAACACATTACTACTAAAACACATTACTACATAAACACATCACTGCTAAAACACATTACTACTAAAACACATTACTGCTAAAACACATTACTACTAAAACACATTACTACTAAAACACATTACTGCTAAAACACATTACTACTAAAACACATTACTACTAAAACACCTTACTACTAAAACACCTTACTACTAAAACACATCACTGCTAAAACACATTACTACTAAAACACATTACTACATAAACACCTCACTGCTACCCCCTCAGGGCTCAGCAGTGCGACTATTTCCGCTGTAGTTCATGAATCTGTTTCGCTCCATTTACCGCGTTCGCAACCGAAGATTCGCAACTAAACTGCTTGCAACTGATGACTGCTTTTGCACAAGAATCACAAGATAAGGTTCTGAAATTGGACCGTTCACATCACTGCAAGTGATGAGCGAAGCCTCAGGTGTCTATTGCAGCGGTAGAGACAGGGTGCTAACGTTATGCCTGGCGATTCACCGGCTCATCCAAAAACAAAACGACTCCAGGGACTATATTTCACCTGGAGAACCTTAATGAACGATAACTCCAGGGACTATAGTTCACCTGGAGAGAGACTTAATGAATGATAACTCCAGGGACTATAGTTCACCTGGAGAGAGACTTAATGAATGATAACTCCAGGGACTATATTTCACCTGGAGAGAGACTTAATGAATGATAACTCCAGGGACTATATTTCACCTGGAGAGAGACTTAATGAATGATAACTCCAGGGACTATATTTCACCTGGAGAGAGACTTAATGAATGATAACTCCAGGGACTATAGTTCACCTGGAGAGAGACTTAATGAATGATAACTCCAGGGACTATAGTTCACCTGGAGAGAGACTTAATGAATGATTACTCCAGGGACTATAGTTCACCTGGAGAGAGACTTAATGAATGATAACTCCAGGGACTATATTTCACCTGGAGAGAGACTTAATGAATGATAACTCCAGGGACTATATTTCACCTGGAGAGAGACTTAATGAATGATAACTCCAGGGACTATAGTTCACCTGGAGAGAGACTTAATGAATGATAACTCCAGGGACTATAGTTCACCTGGAGAGAGACTTAATGAATGATAACTCCAGGGACTATAGTTCACCTGGAGAGAGACTTAATGAATGATAACTCCAGGGACTATAGTTCACCTGGAGAGAGACTTAATGAATGATAACTCCAGGGACTATAGTTCACCTGGAGAGAGACTTAATGAATGATAACTCCAGGGACTAGTTCACCTGGAGAGAGACTTAATGAATGATAACTCCAGGGACTATAGTTCACCTGGAGAGAGACTTAATGAATGATAACTCCAGGGACTATAGTTCACCTGGAGAGAGACTTAATGAATGATAACTCCAGGGACTATAGTTCACCTGGAGAGAGACTTAACAAACGATAACTCCAGGGACTATAGTTCACCTAAACTGAGCTTCTTGGCAACTGGTGAGAAACAAAATATCACACGGTGATTCTATCGATGTTGTTCACAACATTACAATAACGTTGCATACTTTTGCTTTGCCCTAAACAAGAATGTGCAGACAGAGACGAGCTACAAAAGCTCTTGGACCACAGATATGGTTGCGATTTGAGGTTCTGTTTATAACTCTGTTTGAGAATGACGATGGGCACTGGTACTGAGAGTAATGCTTTATTTTTGTTTACATCTATTGTTCATTTATAATCTAAATAGAAATGACAGCAGCCAAATATAACTGTTCTTTACTGTGAGCTACCACCTTAACCTTAACCCACCTTGGTGCCGTCTGGTTTGTCCACCAGGAACAGTTGGCCCCAGGCCTGGATGCCGGTTGTCTCTCTCTCGCAGCCTCCTCGCCACGTGAAGCCGGTCAGGGGCTCCTCTGGGCCCCCCATCCACGAGCTTGACGACTACAACACCACAGATTAGAGAGCTTACAGCACAACCAGAGCAGCTTCCCTTACCACGATCCGAGTCTCACCTACAGGTAAACCCAGTCTAACCTGGTTTACAGGTAAAGCCCAGACTAACCTGGTTGTACAGGTAAAGCCCAGTCTAACCTGGTTGTACAGGTAAAGCCCAGTCTAACCTGGTTGTACAGGTAAAGCACAGTGTCACCTGGTTGTACAGGTAAAGCCCAGTCTAACCTGGTTGTACAGGTAAAGCACAGTGTCACCTGGTTGTACAGGTAAAGCCCAGTCTAACCTGGTTGTACAGGTAAAGCACAGTGTCACCTGGTTGTACAGGTAAAGCCCAGTCTAACCTGGTTGTACAGGTAAAGCCCAGTCTAACCTGGTTGTACAGGTAAAGCACAGTGTCACCTGGTTTACAGGTAAAGTCCAGTCTAACCTGATTATACAGGTAAAGCCCAGTCTAACCTGGTTTACAGGTGAAGCCCAGTCTAACCTGGTTGTACAGGTAAAGCACAGTGTCACCTGGTTGTACAGGTAAAGCCCAGTCTAACCTGGTTGTACAGGTAAAGACCAGTCTAACCTGGTTGTACAGGTAAAGCACAGTGTCACCTGGTTTACAGGTAAAGTCCAGTCTAACCTGATTGTACAGGTAAAGCCCAGTCTTACCTGGTTTACAGGTGAAGCCCAGTCTCACCTGGTTTACAGGTGAAGCCGTCTCACCTGGTTGTACAGGTAAAGTCCAGTGCACCTGGTTTACAGGTAAAGCACAGTGTCACCTGGTTTACAGGTAAAGTCCAGTCTAACCTGATTGTACAGGTAAAGCCCAGTCTTACCTGGTTTACAGGTGAAGCCCAGTCTCACCTGGTTTACAGGTGAAGCCGTCTCACCTGGTTGTACAGGTAAAGTCCAGTGCACCTGGTTTACAGGTGAAGCCTAGTCTCACCTGGTTTACAGGTAAAGCCCATTCTCACCTGGTTTACAGATAAAGCCCAGTCTTACCTGGTTTACAGGTAAAGCCCAGTCTCACCTGGTTTACAGGTAAAGCCCAGTCTCACCTGGTTGTACATGTAGCGTAGGAGGAAGTCCAGCAGGAAGGACTTCCCCTTGCGGAAGGCTCCGGCCACCGACACGACCACCACGCCGAGGTCACACAGCTCCTCTCGGAGAAGCAGTCTCTCCAAGGCCTCCTCATCCAGGGAGAATCCCTGGTCCTCCTCATGGGCGACCACGATGTGTACCGGCCCAACAGCGCCCACCTCCTCCTGCACCTGCTTCTCCTCGCGCCTCATCTCAGAGGAGAGAGCATGGTCACCTGGGAGAAAACACAGCTGCTGTAACACACATTCAGCATTTAACCTCACTAATACAACTGCCATTATCATCTCTCTTCCCTCTCCCCTCCTCTCCCCTCTTTCCCCTCCTCTCTTCCCTCTCCCCTCCTCTCCCCTCCTCTCTTCCCTCTCCCCTCCTCTCCCCTCTTTCCCCCCTCCCTTCTTCCCTCTCTCCGCTCCCATCTCCTCCCTCTCTCCTTTTTTCCATCCTCTCTCCTCCTCCTCTGCCCTCCTCCCTCTCTCCTCTTCTCCAGCATATTTTAGGGTAGAACAAGGTGCGCTCCGGTCCAGTCCAGTCCACCCAAGTCCCATGTGTTGTAGTTTAATGTGTGTTATAGTCTGTGTGTTGTAGTTGAATGTGTGTTATAGTCTGTGTGTGTTGTAGTTGAATGTGTGTTGTAGTTTAGTGTTTTATAGTTTAATGTTTGTTGTAGTTTGATGTGTGTTGTAGTTTAATTTGTGTTGTAGTTTAATGTGTGTTATAGTTTAATGTTTGTTGTAGTCTGTGTGTTGTGGTTTAATTTATGTTGTAGTTTAATGTGTGTTGTAGTTTAATGTGTTGTAGTCCATTTGTGTGTTGTAGTTTAATGTGTGTTGTAGTTTAATGTTTGTTGTAGTTTATGTGTGTGTTGTAGTTTAATGTTTGTTGTAGTTTAATGTGTGTTGTAGTTTATGGGTGTGTTGTAGTCTATGTGTGTGCTGTAGTTTAATGTGTGTTGTAGTTTAATGTGTGTTGTAGTTTAATATGTGTTGTAGTTTAATATGTGTTGTAGTTTAATATGTGTTGTAGTCTATGTGTGTGCTGTAGTTTAATGTGTGTTGTAGTTTAATGTGTGTTGTAGTTTAATATGTGTTGTAGTCTATGTGTGTGTTGTAGTTTATGGGTGTGCTGTAGTTTAATGTGTGTTGTAGTTTAATTTGTGCTGTAGTTTATGTGGGTGTCATAGATGCAGCTCAGGTTTAATGAAGATGAAGTGAAGAAGCTAACATGCTAGCGACCTCATCCATCACCACACACCCGGCTAGCGGCTAGCGGCTAGCGAGGCTCGAGGCGTTCATCGTTACCGTTACCAGTGAAGAAGAAACACAATGCTAACAATAACACAATACGTAATGAAACCTTGACAGAATGTGAAAGGTGAAACAGTGAATGTGTTTAGAGGGATGGAGGGACGTGGTGAGCCGTACCACGACATGACGGACCTCATATCACATATGCAGTACGTGGTCATGCCTGACTAAATACCATGAGATAAATGAGATACTTAACGAAAGATGAACCTTTTATGAGGATGCTCCTCCGCTTCAACCTGCTCTCGTGCGCCATCTTGACATAACAGCCGTGACGTCACGGCGCTCCCTGCCTCCCGCGACAAAGATGGTTATTATATTATTATTGTATTGTTGTATATAGTCTATATGTGTTATTTATGATGGCTCTTATTATTGGATTGTTGTATATTGTCTATATGTGTTATTTATGATGGCTCTTATTATATTATTGTATTGTTGTAGTCTATATGTGTTATTTATGAAGGCTCTTATTATATTATTGTATTGTTGTATATAGTCTATATGTGTTGTTTATGATGGCTCTTATTATATTATAGGATTGTTGTATATATATAGTCTATATGTGTTATTTATGATGGCTCTTATTATATTATTATTGGATTGTTGTATATAGTCTATATGTGTTATTTATGATGGCTCTTATTATATTATTATTGGATTGTTGTATATAGTCTATATGTGTTATTTATGATGGCTCTTATTATATTATTATTGGATTGTTGTATATAGTCTATATGTGTTATTTATGATGGCTCTTATTATATTATTATTGGATTGTTGTATATAGTCTATATGTGTTATTTATGATGGCTCTTATTATATTATTATTGGATTGTTGTATATAGTCTATATGTGTTATTTATGATGGCTCTTATTATAATATTATTGTATTGTTGTATAGTCTATATATGTTATTTATGATGCCTCTTATTATATTATTGTATTGTTGTATATAGTATATATGTGTTATTTATGATGCCTCTTATTATATTATTATTGTATTGTTGTAGTCTATATATGTTATTCATGATGGCTCTTATTATATTAATTGTATAGTTGTATATAGTCTATATGTGTTGTTTATGATGGCTCTTATTATATTATTGTATTGTTGTATAGTCTATATGTGTGTTATTTATGATGGCTCTTATTATATTATTGTATTGTTGTATATAGTCTATATGTGTTGTTTATGATGGCTCTTATTATATTTTA
>JAOPHQ010002523.1:0-13265 GCA_030340625.1 Merluccius polli | reverse complement strand
TACAAGCAACCAGTTAATGGTGAATATGCGGTCCCTAATCTAAAGCGTGTATCTAGTTCAAGAAGGAAATGGATCCGCATGATGTTGACTCAGCAGGCAGCGAACGGCTCGCGGGTCACATGTCGCCCCGCGCGCCGGGCCAGCAGCGCAGTAACGGTGTTACCACAGTAACGGTGGAGACATGGCGGGGAGCGGCGAGGCGGACAACCTGGAGTCGTGGCTCAGTAAGTGTTAAATATTACATTATATATATATTTATATATACAGAGAGAGTGTGTGTTGCCCGTGGTAGCGTGCGTTTTAAAAGCAGTACTGGTGGTACTATTACGACGTGAAAGTATATTTTAGGACGTTCAACAGGAAGTTTAGTTCGTGACTGAAGTTTAGTTCGTGACTCGTAAAAGTAACCTGCGCCACAGCGCGCGTGCGTGAGCGCGCCCCGCACGGCACCTGGGGGTAACAGTTAAACCAAGTTAAAGTGAACGGTTTGTTTTTTTATGCGTTGTAAATCATACATCGGATGCCATTCGTGCAAAGCACGTGATTTTTAACTGGCTTTAAAATCTTTCGAGTTACTTCCAAGTTTGTTGATATTGACACGCGCACGAACGCGCGTGCGCGCGCACGCTGTTCACTGCAGATAAAGCCACAGACCCCAGTAACGTGGAGGACCGGTGGGATTGTGTCCAGCAGTTCACCCAGCTGGTCCAGCAGCAGGCCGATGGGTGAGAGCTATGTTTACGCACACGCGCACACACACACACACACACACACACACACACACACACACACACACACACATAGACAGGAACACGTCTATTTCTTCAATCAGTCCATTGTCCTGTCTGTGTCTATGTTGAGAAATGCATTACGGAGTCTTCACTCCAGCTCCCAGACCTTATTGAATGAAGCAAGAGCAACAGAAAAACCTGGTCCGTCTCATGTTCCAGTTCCTGTTGGTGTGTCTTAGTTGTCTCTTGTGTATTTCTCTCCAATGTGAGTGAGGTGTCTCTCGTCTGTCAGTCCTCAGGTGGCCACCCGGCTCCTGGCCCACAAGGTCCAGTCCCCCCAGGAGAACGAGGCTCTGCAAGCGCTAACTGTGAGTCTCCATGCCACATTGAAAAACACCTTGTAGCCTTCTTTTCACCCCTTCACCACTCCAATACATCTCTCTCTCTCTCTCTCTCTCTTCTCCTCTCTCGTCTCTCTCTCTCTCTCTCTCTCTCTCTCTCTCTCTCTCTTTTACTTTATTACTTACGAAATACACTTTCGCTAGTTGTACTCCTATGTGGGGTTTTTTTTTGGGGGGGGGACATTTTGCTTGTGGTTTCACAAGCCACTGATGCTGCTGTAGGCCTGTGCATGACGACTGAAATAACTGTCATCACATGACACCTGCGACATGCTTTTCATTGCATTAAAAGCAGTTGCAAAGTAGCATTTAGAGAAGCTCTTCACAGTGTCTTGTGACACCCTTATGCCCCCTTGTGTGTGTGTGTGTGTGTGTGTGTGTGTGTGTGTGGGTGTTGTGTGTGTGTGTGGGTGGTGTGTGTGTGTGTGTGTGTGTGTGAGAGAGAGAGAGAGAGAGAGGAGAGAGAGAGAGAGAGAGAGAAGAGAGAGAGAGAGAGAGAGAAGAGAGAGAGAGAGAGAGAGAGTAGAGAGAAGAGAGAGAGAGAGAGCAATGCTTGTATGAAATTAAATATAAAGAGTGACCCCTTTTTGTTTTGGCCGTCCGCTAATGAGGTGGATCATTTCAATTCCCCATTTCAGGTTCTGGAAGCGTGCATGAACCACTGTGGCAGGAGGTTTCACGTGGAAGCCGGAAAATTTCGCTTTCTGAATGAGCTCATCAAAGTGCTCGTACCGAAGGTAACGCGCCTGAACTGAACAATAACTTCTGTTGTCTCCGCTCCAAATGATTGACTCATATAAAGTGGAAAGGTTTATATTTGCCTAAAGTAGGCATGAAGGCCTTATATGGAAATCTGTGAATATGGCTCTTTCTAAAATTGTATACAGCTGATATGATTGTCTTCTTGTAATGTTTAAACCTGTAGCATTGGCCCAAACCATTCACACATGACTGAATGCGTAAACATTAAAGAATTATTAAAGGGCTGCAGGTTAGTGGTGGTTAGGTGGTGTTCGACCTCCATCCAAATGGTTCTGGGTTCAATCCCCAATGCCTGCAGTATACTTGTACTGTAAGCTTTAGCAAGATGCCCAACCTCTACCTCAATGACCTGTATAGTCGCTTTGGATCAAATCAAATGAATAAATAGTTATATCGGACACTTCTTGTTATTGTCCTCCTCCACTAACTAGTGGTTCTACCTCCACAGTACTTGGGCCAATGGACCTCAGAGAGGGTGAAGCAGCGGGTGACGGAGGTGCTCTACGGCTGGACTCTGTGGCTCAAAGAGGAAGCCAAGATCCAGGAAGCGTACAGACTGCTTAAAAAACAAGGTGTCAACACACACCCACGCACACACACACACACCAAACAACCTACACCACTGATGGCTGCGGGGCGCTGAACACACACAATCTACCACATCATTTGCACTACGTCCTTTATTAAGAAAGAAAAGCCTTGTTTTCCTTTTTTGTAATATTGTGTATATGTATATTGTATGGGTTTTTTTAGGTATTGTGAAAAAAGACCCTAAATTGCCAGACAATATTGTGATGCCCCCACCACCGCAGAGAGCCACAGAATCAATCTTTGACCAGGAGGGCAAGGCAGAGGTGTGTGTGCGTGTCATGTGGGTGTAAACATTTGTGTGTGATTTTCTGTATTCCTTGATACACTTGTATTTGCCATAAGGTTCTGAAGGCGAATCTCCAAGTCAACTCAAAAACTTGCATTGTAATTGTGTCCTCAGCTCCTAGCCAGGCTATTAAAAAGCAGGTGTCCTGAGGACCTGCAGACGGCCAACAGATTAATTAAAAACACCATCAAAGAGGTGAGGGTCAACTACAGAGGTGCTGTCCTTTTGCTACGGTCACTGTTTAAAACTGCACGTTACAGCTGCCTGGTGTGTCTGAGAGTGTGTGTGTGTGTGTGTGTGTGTGTGTGTGTGTGTGTGTGTGTGTGTGTGTGTGTGTGTGTGTGTTCGTGTCTCAGGAGCAGGAGAAGGCAGAGCGCGAATCGAAGCGTGTTTCTACTCTGAAGGAGGTGGAGACCAGCGTCGCCCAGCTGAGAGAGCTGCTGGACCAAAGCAGTAGTACAGAAACCCTGGCGGAGCACAGTGAGGCGCTCAAGGTATGGGTGCCGGTGTATCCAGGTATGGCGTCGGATTAGTGCCAAAATGCACTCGCGTGATAAAACATGCAGTCGGGCGTATTATATTATTTCACACGCGTAGTTATTACCTGCGAGCGCGCAAATTCTTTCTGCGCGCTCGCGCACACTCCCCGAGAGAGGAAATTGAGAGCGAGCGAGTAAATCGGGGACTCGACAGCATTTCCTCGTTGCTCTCACATCGGACAGCCTCTCGCAACTCACGTTCTGCTCGCTCGAAAGGAATAGTTTTGGCACTTTGGGGGAGGGAACCCAGGCAGGGCGGGCTCTCCTGTGATTGGCCGTTTCCGATGAGCGATATTTGATTGACAGCCTTGCTTTCTCTCATGGATGGAAGTCTGCTGGTGAACTCAGAGGTCTGAACGAGACAACGGCGTCAGGGCGGCGGAGGTACCTTCAGCTAAGAAAGCCTTGGCTGAATTCAGGCATTTGTGATGAACGAAAACTATGGCTTGTGTGAAATGTCATCTATGTTTCTGAGAATTGTGTTAGTGTAACTAATAATCAACATTAGTTAGAACGTTATTACTTAGTCCGTAACGTTAACCATGGGTAAAGCTAGCCAATAGCTAGTTCATCACAAATGCCCGAATTCAGCCAAGGCTTTCTTACCTGAAGGTACCTCCGCCCTGACGCCGTTGTCTCGTTCAGACCTCTGAGTTCACCAGCAGACTTCCATCCATGAGAGAAAGCAAGGCTGTCAATCAAATATCGCGCCTCAGAAACTGCCAATCACAGGAGAGCCCGCCCTGCCTGGGTTCCCTCCCCCAAAGTGCCAAAACTATTCCTTTCGAGCGAGCAGAACATGAGCTGCGACTCGAGAGGCTGTCCGATGTGAGAGCAATGAGGAAATGCTCTCGAGTCCCCGAGTTACTCGCTCGCTCTCAATTTCCTCTCTCGGGGAGAAGCGCTCTGAGTGTGCGCGAGCGCGCAGAAAGAATTTGCGCGCTCGCAGGTAATAACTACGCGTGTGAAATAATATAATACGCCCGACTGCATGTTTTATCACGCGAGTGCATTTTGGCACTAATCTGACGCCATATCCAGGCCGTTAACTCAAGTCACCAAGTGACACCAAAACCAGCTATGTCAGTTATAGTAAAGGCCAGGGGGGTTTCTTTTTCATCTGGGATCCAAAAAAACAACTGCATTGTGTCCGTGGGACCCGACCACACACTCGAAAAAACCTAAACACCAGAATTGGTGATCCTTTTGTTGCTCAGAGTTTTCTGATTGCTCTGTGCGTTGTCAGGCTGTGACACACCTCCAACTGGATCGCGACCCGTAGTTTAAGAAACGCCATTCTAGGCTATACGCTTGGCTTGCCGTATTTATTTATATTATTAATATAAGTTTTACGGTTGGCAGTATTTTTTTCTTCCAATGGCAATAAAAGTATAGATTTTTTACTGATATCTACACAATAGCGTGTTTAGTTGTTTAAAGTCTAAGGCTAATTTGTGTTTGCATTCTGGAATATAATTTCTAATTTTGTTTGTTTGTTTAGCTTCAGATTACCACAGAACTCATATTGGTAGCACAGAGCGATCCTTTGTATTTGTGTGCTCACGTTTCTATATGGGTTAGTCGTTACACAATGATATGGGAATACATTGGTGACATTGTTTGTTTGTATGGCTTTGTTTCATGAATCTGTTTCAGTGTGGTTTCTAAATTAGCCCAAATGTTGAGGCTTCAACCTCAACCTCCTATTTGTTTTGGGATATTTATTTGCTTTATTAGTTTATCTTTCAACACAAAAATAAAAAAAATGTCCTCTCGCAAACTACAGGTGTTATACGAGCACTGTGACAGACTCAGACCTAGCTTGTTCCGGCTAGCTAGCGAAACAACGGTCGACGATACGGCGCTGGTGCAGATCCTGGCAGCTAACGACGAGCTAACACTAGCGCTGACGACCTACAAGGACAGGGCTGAGAAGAACGAGGGGGACCGAGCAGGGCGAGGAAAGACAAATGAAAAGAAAAACACAGTGAATGGTAAGCTTTAATATAACCAATAGGGGCATTGCTAAGGGGCAGGATAGTCTAGTGCAGAGGTCGCTAATAGGCGAACCACGGTCCTGGACCTATAACCAATCAATTATTGAGAATGATTACATTGTGACGGAGTGTTTCGATTTTAACCAGCTTTTTCTAGCCTTTACAGCACATGTTTAGCAGCCCAGGAAACTCGCAGACCAATCGCATGCATTGCACTCACATGATGCTACTCAGCCAATCAAAACTGTGTCGATAAGCATTGCGACTCAAGTCAGTGCGTTAGATCACACAGGGGAGATACAAGACGAGAGACAGTCGGGAGAAATATGCCAGTCAGAGAAAAGTAATTTCACATGGCGTGCTCTAAAAAGAGAAAAGTAGACAGCAAAAAGAGAGCTTTTAATCCAGAATGGACTCTTACAGGTTCATTCTTCCCACAGGCAGTTCAAAACCAGTATGTCTGCGTCCATGTTCGGCTCCATACAGCAGCTTTCTCAATTATGAACATTATTAAAACAAGAAAGTGGGGGAGTGACATATGAGGGAAAGAAAGAGAAAAGGTAGTGGAGGTGTTGAAGCTGTTCAATTGTTAAGATGTGTTGAGATAATTGATTCTAAAATTGGTTGAGAATGTGAAATACATTGGAAAAGAAGAAAAAGGGAAGCCTAACTTCTCATTTCTCATTTTCGAAAAGTAAGCTTTATTTTCAGATACACATTTTTTAAAAGCTCTCTTATGTTTGACTGAAATGAGGAAATAACATGTATTTATTGTTCAGAGTACTTTTTTAATTTATAATCCCTCCAGTTCAATGTGAAAACATGAAAAGAATTATTGTTGAAATATTATTGAATTATACTTTCTTTATTTGATTTGAGTTGTTACAGATGTGTACATACAGATGTGGATACAACTACTAGGCTACTTCTATATATATGGCACTGAATCACAATGCAAGTTAGACATTTTGAGGACCTTTGCTTGAGGACAAACTTGAATTGTAATCAAGTTTGTAATTAAATATCCCTGGTCTAGTGGTTAGGGTGTTTGACTCGCCAAAAGGTTTTGTGTTTGAACCCCTGCTAAATGACTAAATGGTAACTCATACATACACAGTGCTCTTTTTAAGAAAGGGTTTATTTTTGTATTTTGTTTTCTACCGTTCTGCTTGGCACTAAAAGGTTCTCCATTTTTTTCCAGGTTCTTGTTTGCTTCATTTTTTAAAACTGATTACGTTTCTGATTCCACCAGCGATCCTGTTAGCTATTTTCAGAAACATGACCATGCCGCACTTAAATGTGTAGTAGCTCCAATATTGATTAATTGTATGCTTTGGTACATCTCAGCCGCACTTGGGAAGTCGCTTTGGACAAACAACTGAGTGTAATGTAAATGTGATGATGTCCCTGTTCTCTTCTCTCTCTCTCTCTCTCTCTGTAGCGCCACCTGCCGGTCCCAGGAGGATTCGAAGCTACCACCTCATTGACCTGTCCACCCTGGACACTCCACCAGACCAAAGAAGAGCAGATTCACCCCTCTCTATAACCCTCCCTCCATCACCCCTCTCTTCCTCTCCTCCACTCATCCTCTCGTCTCTCTCTCCTCCCGCCCCCAGTGGGAACGGTACCCACCACTCGGGGGTTGACCTGGAGCTCATTGATTTAGGTGAGAATTCTGTCTTACCATTAAAACATTAGTTTAAATATTTTGGGAAGTTGGAAGTCATAATCTATTGCTGTTCAGAGTAATTGTCTTTTTTAGACACCATAAAGCCCAAAGCACACGGCCGTGTCGAAATTATGTTTTTGAATTTTCGCGTCCGAAATAGACTTCAGTCCTGTACCAAGTGAGTGGGAGAACACAGCCGCACTGCATTTGCTTTGCTCCGTTTAAAAAAGATATGATTCTATTTCTTTGTTTGGGTCGTGCTACAAATATGAGACGAAATGTGCGCTCCCTGTGCTTTGGGCTTTAGACCTGAACCTGTCAGACCCTGTTTATATTTCATCCTCTGTGCTAACAGGATTTGAGGACCACCCAAGGCAGACTGAGAAGATTCAAAACACATACTCTAAAGATCTACTGCTGGTGAGGCCTGAATACAGACCATTACAAAATAAATCAAGAATTATAATGTTCTGCCCTCTTTCAACCAGCATGTTTTTCTCTCTGTCAGGTTGGTAGAGGACTTCCGATGAATGAAGATGATGCATGTGGAGGTAGTGACCACTTCCTCCGAGCTCAGAGTGGCTCTGGGGGAAACTGCGCATCTGTGAAGGGCATTGACACCGCCTGGTACGCTGTGTATATAAACCGAGAGGGATACGATCGTTTATTTATCATATTCAAGGGTGATCAAATATCGATTGGAGTCTGACCCGGCTGCTGTTTTACCTGTTGGGTTTAATTTTAATCAAGTAAAATTTATGCCATTAGATTTATTTAGTTTTTGTCTTCAGAACTCGGTATTGAGACGATCTTCCGTCCTGACAGGTCGTTCATCCAAAACCCACCATCTGCTTGGTCCGGACTGCCTCTTACGGTGCAGAGCCAGCCCCTGAATGGCTGTCTGTCCCCGGGGAAATCTGAGGGCAGTCGGCCTCCCCCCCAACACCTTACAAACACCCACGTTCCCATGGAGGCGATCAGGCCCAGTATGTCCATCACCAGTGCGCCAAATTCATTCAAAGTGATTATTTGAAACGCATGCCTGTTGTTCACGGTCATGTGTGTTAGTACGGTATTATTACAGCCTCAATAAGGGCTTTGTAGGGTGGTGCAATGGTAATGCTGTTGCGCAGCAATACTTTATTAGATATGGTGGTGATGCATTGTGGTGTTGCGTTACCTCCTGTGACTAAAAGAGTGTGTGTATGCATGACAGTGAGCTATGCCCACAGGCGGCCTTATGACATGCACAATGACTACACACCACCCAGCCTTGATTTTAGATTCAATATCTACAACTATAGTAGGCCTGAATTTTTACCAGGCTTTGGATTCAAGAATTCAAAGGATCGAGGATCTTTATTTGTCATTTCCATCAGCGTTCCACCCTTATATAATATTATATTTATATAATGCCCCATATGGTGTGCATGAAATTACGTTTCTTCTGGGTCCAACAGTGGAAAAACAGTCAGTGCAGTATAAGTTTGCGATGATTTAAGATTAAGGTAAAAGTTACAAGAATAAGACACATTAAGACACACATACACAGTGTAGTTGATCCATTCTCTACCTCTCTCTTGTCCATCAGGCCAGCTGGATCCCATCACAGTGCGAGACCAGGCTGGGGTGCACGTCTCCCTCCACTTCGCCCGGGACCCCCCAGCAGGTGGTTCCAGCATAGCGGTGGTGGTCCTCTCTGCCGTCAACACCTCCCCACTACCTGTGAGGAACTTCCTGTTCCAAGCTGCCGTGCCCAAGGTCGCCAAACTCCTCCCACTAAACCACATCCTTTCATCCATACGAGTACAATAATGATGACGCGATTTTTAGTCATGGAGTCTGTGTGTTGGGCACAAGACGATGATGATCTGTAACTCAATGCATTTGTGTGGAATTTCTAACCACAATGCATTGCATAACGCCCAACTGATTCATCCAACAGTCGGAAAAAGCCATTCAATATTCTAATAATCTACTCAATAGTTGTCTAGTCACACTTTGTTTTAGGTTTAATAATGTGAATGACCACTCCTTCTCCTGCAGGGCATGTCTGTGAAACTCCAGCCTTCCTCTGGCTCCCACCTGCCTTCCTACAGCCCTCTGCTCCCTCCAGCAGCCATCTCCCAGGTGCTCCTCTTGGCCAACCCCCAGAAGGTAAGCTGTGGCCCCACTAGGGCTGGGCGATATGGACAAAATCTTCTGTCCTGATATAGGTCATTTAATATATTCATAACGATATATATCACGATATATTCTGGTAATTCAATAAAGTAAATAGTCTATATAAAATAACCACATGGTAAAGCCTATTTTTGTGTGAATTAAATACTCTACTATACTATTTTTTTGTCATCACTTTATTGTAATGCAGCCTTTAAAACCAGGAAAAGACAACACTTATGCCATATCATGATATTACCATATCCAAAATCTAAGACGATATCTAGTCTCATATGATGCCGTCGATATAATATCGATATATGTTCCCCAGCCCTCGCCCCGCGACACCGCAGCACACCCCATGCTGAAGCCGATATTAATGGCTGTATGAAATGGCTTTTGTTAGACTGACAGGAAGAATATGCTATGGAAGAACGAATAGAAAGAAAGGACAGCTCATGGTGGTATTTTTAACCCACTAGTCATGGCAAGTACTTAACCATTAGACATGTGACCGAATTATACATGTGACCTTTGCCTGTTAGGTGTCACACTTCCAGCGTTGTGATTATATGGTATATATACGTGACTATCGTACGACTACTTATAGACCAGAGGTCAGGATGTGACTATATGCTTATTTTGCTTCTAAAATGGGGAGTGGAATACAATAGCCATTTTTATAGCTAAATGCTAGCTTTCATAATCTCTGATTAAAATAGAGAAATATGAGCAGCACGTTGGCAGGGTCTGAATGGGAAAAGTGTAAGACCCAGTGCTATATTTGACCCAGCCCTAGCACAGGCCACACGGGTAGACAAAGACATTTGTTTTAATCAAATATTTGCTGCTGCCTTACTCTTTTGTAACCTCGGTTTCACAATGTCTCTCTCTCTCTCTCTCTCTCTCTCTCTCTCTCTCTCTCTCTCTCTCTCTCTCTCTCTCTCTCTCTCTCTCTCTCTCTCTCTCTCTCTCTCTCTCTTCCCCCCCCCCCCCCCAGCTGAAGGTGCGTCTTCGCTACAAACTGACACTGTTGCACGGCGACCAACCGCTTAGTGAAACAGGCCAGATAGAGAGCTTTCCTCCCTGGACGTCTTTAGTGGACGTCTACAATTAGACGCTGATGGGCTTATATTATTTATTGTTTTACTTTCTATTTTTTGTTGTTGCTGAGCATTTTGCTAAGCTGACATCACTGTTGCCGATAAGATTAATGTTTCCATAAACCTGATTTTTGAACCTGAAATAATGGAGGTTCTGAGTCCTACAACTGACACGCATGCGCAGTCCTCTGTTAGTTCTAGTAACCGTCTCCTCATCTGTTTTTTTTTCTACTCAATAGTCTGCCTACGTTCACATTGTTTTTGTGTCTATCTCCAGAAGTATGTTTAGTGTGTGCTTGTTTTGGATTCCCTTTACGTGGTGCTGTGTGGAAGAGCTGAAAACCTGTGTGAAAATGAAAGTGTTTTGTATTTAAAGTGTTGTGGTTGGAAATCGCCACATTGTTATCCCTGTCAATGTAGAACAATGTGTTTTTTAATGTTATTATTAAAGTGAAAAATGATTAGTGGTTTTTATTGTTATTTCTATGTGGGTTCTAAGCAAATCTCAGCAGCCACTCAATTCAACGCGTCCTTGTGTCTCTCAAACAACCTATTATTTGATCAAATACAAAGACGGAGGAAGAAAAACAATATTGGAGGCGCCTGGTAATTTTGTTGACCAATCATATTTATTGTGTGACATCAGCAGATTAAAATACATGTTCACTATGTACATATTTGTAACAGAGGTGTTAGATAAAGTGCCAAAAGCAGTTGTTTTTTTTACATTAAATAAACAGAGACAAAATGGGAGTGGCGGAAGACACCGGTTACCCTGGTCCCACAAAATGTGTCTTGACAAGTCAAATAACTTGGTCAGGAGGAAGGATGGCGTTTTTAAGTTTTACAAAAGAGTTGTCGTGATTTGTCATCGTGATGTCATCCACGATGAGTCATTGCGATACCTTGTTTATGCTAGGGTAGTAAATGGCGTTTCCAGTTTGAGCTGAATGTTATGAGTTAGCCTTGTTTTTTTCTTTTTACATCGGTGTTTATAACTGGACAAAAAAAAGCCCTTGATGTTGTTATCCCCACACCATTCATATATAGCACACGTTTTATCATGACGTTATAGATATAATGGTTTCATATATCCAACTAACTGTGTGACTTTTCAGTTAGTGTGACTGTTACTGTTCCCAGACCAGAGCCTACACAGCAGTTCTGATTCCAAAGGAAAACACAGGAAGTAAAGACAACAGACTATAGATATATTTCAAAGACATTTTTTGCGTTTCTTTACATTTTTCCGACAAAAATGGAAGAATAGTTAGTATCAATGTTGTTCAGTTTTCAAACACCAACATCAAGAATCTTTCGTTTATGTGTGTGTGTGTGTGTGTGTGTGTGTGTGCGTGTGTGTGTGTGTGTGTGTGTACACGTGTAGGCCTACATACGTGCGTCACTGAGAGAAAGAGACAATAATAGTCCATGACATCTGGAGGTTTTTTCACATGCACTTGTCTGCATGTATGTGTTTTGGACCAGGGGTGCTACAAAAGTTTGATAAAACTCACATTCAACCCTAGTTCCCTATGGCAGTGATGGATGTGGAGTAGATGCTAGGTGATGCTGATCATTGGTCTCTCTGTCGGTAACGACTGACTTACGAAACACTGTTTCAAGTTATTGTCAATCCATACAGTGCATAGGCTCCAACAGTTATAGCATTTGAACACATTTCAAATATGGTAAAAATCAGTTTTTTTGGTGTACAGTACATGTTTTTCTGTCTCTTGTCCACAAATATATCTCCGGTGACAAATTATGAATCTTTTTTTTTTTTTGGACACAATTTTGCCTTCCAAAAGTTTTGTGTGTGTGCTACAGTGCACACAGCAGTAGGTAGGCTGTGTTTCGGAGCATATTATCTGAAGGAAAAAAGGAATAAGGGAATGAATAGTTCTCATTCCTCCTTGCGTTAATTCATTGCTGTTGATTCACTGTTATCTACAGGTTACATGTCTGTCTCTCCCACTCTCTCTGTCTCTCTCTCATTCTCTCACTCTCTCATTCTCTCTTACGCTCTCCCTCGCTCGCTTTCTATCTCACCTTGTACTCTCGTCATGTGTGTCAACGTTTCTCCTCCAAGGTTATTACTTTGATCTTTTCTTGTGTTTCCACAACCAGCTAACTCTCCTCTTCTTCCTCCTCCTGCCCTTCGTCCTCCAGCTCCCCTTCCTCTACCTCCTCCTTCGCTGGATCCTCGCTCTCTTCGCCCAACTGCTCCTCACCCCCCTCCTCCGGCATGTCCTCCTCTCGCTCCTCTTCTGCTCCCTCCACTTCTACCACCTCCTCCTCTTCTCCCCCGCCTTGATGCATGTTCTCCTCCTCCTCCTTATCGTCATTATCCTCCTCTATCTCTTCCTTGTCTAGATCCTCCTCCTCGTCTACCTCCTCTTTTTTCTGATTCTCCCCCTCCTCTCCATCCTCCATTTCTCTTTCACTTTCCCCCTTGTCCTTTTCTTCTTCCTCCCCCCCCTCCCCCTCCCCGCCGTCTCTTTCTTCGGCCTCTCCATCTCCTATATCTTTTTCCTCATTGTCTGCCTCTTCCTGGTCCTCTTCCATTTTCGTCTCCTCAGGCGTCTCTCCCCCATCTCCCTCTTGATTCTCCGCCTCCCCGTTCTCTTCTGCCCTATCATCACCCTGTCCTCCCGTATCCTCATCTTCTGCTCTCAAATCCTCTGCATTGTGTTCACCTCCTTTCTCCTGTTCTTCTTCCTCCTTGGCACTCTCGCCCACCTCCTCTTCCTCCCCCTCCTCTTCTTCTTGTTCCTCCTCACCGCCTCCTGTGTCCTCCTCTCGGTTTAAACCATTCAGCTCACCATTGTGGTTTTCGTTGTTTTGACTGTCGCCCTCTGTCCCCTCCTCCTCTTCCTCCTCTTCCTCCTCCTCCTCGTCCTCGTCCTCCTCCTCGTCCTCCTCACTCACGTGGTTGCTCCGCCGCTGCGTTCCGTCGGGGGAACCGTCGGCGGCGCGGTTGGCGTTCCCCGGGTGCACGTGGTTGTGGTTGTTGTGCTCCA
>JAOPHQ010002522.1:0-27519 GCA_030340625.1 Merluccius polli | reverse complement strand
CCCCCGGATAAGCGGTAGAAGATGGAGATGGAGATGGAGATTTAATATCCATTTAATGTCTGTTCCCCAAAACATCAATATAAAAATGTATTAAGTGATGATGAATTTAAAAAGTGTGATTGGACAAATTAGTCACATGGTAGGAAGGTGGGATGTTCTGATTGGCTGTGAGGCCGTCAGGTGTTGTTGTAAGACTCAGTCCCTCCAGTGGTGCTGGCTGTAGCCCCTGAGCTCAGATTGTAACCACCTGGAAAAAAAGAAAATACAATAATACCCCAATAGAATACGATAAAATACAGTAGAATTAAAAAGAATATTATAGAACCCAGTAGAATATAGTAGAATATAGAATCTAGTAGAATACAATAAAATTACAGTAGAATACAGTAGAATACAGTAGAATATAGAGACTACAGTAGACTACAGTAGAATATAGTAGAATACAGTAGAATACAGTAGAATACAGTAGAACCTAGTAGAATACAGTAGAATACAGTAGAAACCTAGTAGATAACTGTAGAATACAGTAGAATCTAGTAGAATACAGTAGAATATAGTAGAATACAGTAAGAATACAGTAGAATACAGTAGAATATAGTAGAATACAGTAGAATACAGTAGAACCTAGTAGAATACAGTAGAATACAGTAGAACCTAGTAGAATACAGTAGAATACAGTAGAATCTAGTAGAATACAGTAGAATACAGTAGAACCTAAGTAGAATACCGTAGAATACAGTAGAATCTAGTAGACATACAGTAGAATACAGTAGAACCCTAGTAGAATACAGTAGAACCTAGTAGAATACAGTAGAATATAGTAGAACCTAGTAGAATACAGTAGAACCTAGCACCTAGTAACGTGTGAAGTATCCCATGGAGGGAACTGTGTTGACTGACTACTTCTCCTGTATGTGTGATGTTTCCACATTTATTTTGTATCATTCTGTATTCAAAGTGCAGTCAGTTTTCATCTGAGTCAGGGGATCTCGGTGGGCCTCTGAGACTCTTATAGTGCTAATAACCCTCACTACTGCTGTGATGGTAAACCACACAATATTTGGTGTCTGACAGGAGAACAGCTATGAACAGGATAGAGAAGGAGTTCTTCAACTTTTCATCTCGGGACCCAAAATACAAAAGAGAGGACAGTTCTCACCTCTTCTCCTGCGCCAGTTACGGAGGAACCCCCCCCACCAATGGAAGGACGATTTGACACCCGAAGTGCTCGCATAACAGAACAGAGAAGGTTGGTCGGTTATGGCAGGGAGGACATGGAGAACAGAACGGAGAAGGTTGGGCGGTTATGGCAGTGGATCCAGAGAACACAGACAAAACAAGGTGCAGTCTTTCTTACCTGTGTGCCACTGGTCGAGGTACGTGAATTCACCTTCAGCTCAGATAGGACCTAGAAATTCAAAATAATAATTGCGGATTAAAGTAATACCTCTTGTAGGAACAACCAATGACTTAATTACAAACATCTGTGTAAAAAACTGTTCATACCTTTCTGTCCAGAAGAGTTCCAAAGACCAATATGAAGAAGCCCTTTGTGAAGAAGACAACGACAAACTTTACCAAATGTGTTCATTTGAACATAATGTTGGATTGGCATATTTACCTGCAAGCAGTGTATTGAACCGTCTCACTGGTCCTTGTGCTCGCGTACCTGCAGTGAGTTCAAGACGGCGAAGGCAACATGGATGCCAACGTTTCTGGGGTTGGTCATAGTTCCTACACCCCAAACCCCAGGTGGTCCCAAAGAAGGGCGTGAGGACGGCCAGACTGCGAACGATGACCAGCATGGTGTTTCTTTCCGAGCTGGCCATGCTTTCACTGCGGAGCATCTTGTACAACACCACTACCAGGATCACCAGGTTGATCACCACGATTGCCAGTGCCGGAATCACAAATGCCAGCAGCGCCTTGGACTCCTCCCAGTTTAGCCAACAGATCCCACTATTCCGGAAGTACACATCACTGGGGGGCCGTCACCGCGATGGTGACCACTGCAATGATGAGCGGCACGCCGTAGCCGATGGAGAACCCCACCGCCAGCATGCCACCGTCGGACAAGCCACCCCCCGAAGACACTGATGGTGCGGTAGAGCAGCAGCAGACCCGACACCAGCATCCAGAAGAACATAGACAGGTAGAAGAAGTGGATGAAGAATGTCGTTGCGGAGCACGCTGGGGCATCATTAGACTCCAAATCTGAAATTGCGGCACCGATGATGAACCAGATGTTTGCAATCAGCAGCGTCACCGCGATGTTGACTATGCACACATGTCGCAAATAGGAGGTGGAGTTATTTTTGATCTTTCTCCAGATGATGGCTTCAATGATGAGGCATATCACCAAGGAGGCCATAGATATGCTCACGCCGATGTAGGTGATGTAATCCAAGAAAGGGTAGGTCTAGGCTGAAGGGTGACATGAGGATGGAGAAGGAGGTGAGATGGTTGCAGTTGCAGGTGACGGTTTGGTTGACGCTGATCACCACCGTACAGCCTCTGCTGTCCCATGCCCCCTGATTGTCAAACAGGCTGAAGTTCCAAAAGACACACTGAGGATTTCTCAGAGTCGTGTTGTCAATGTCGAAGATGAACGTCACATTGTTCACGCTGCTGTTGGACCTGACGAGAACCACATTTCCATTGATGTGAGGGTGTCATTTCTTGCCATTGACGGGCGGGAGAACGATGTCCAGGGAATCGAAGTTGATGGTGGTGATGAAGCTGTTGGCTTGGTGCGGTCCTGGTAGGTCCAAACACCACTGAGGAATTGAGATCGGCACTAAAAGATCCAGAAAAACTGGTCCTGTTTAAGATGATCAGCGGTGTGGCGATGTTAAAGCTTGGCTCATCCCTCAGGGCATCCGTTATTGTCTCTGTGGAAGCCAATAAGGCTGAGCTGGCACTGCTAGTTAGAATGAGTTGACCCTTTTGTTGATGGCTGATTCCGTGCTATGAAGTCCCTGTTATTTAGGGTTTCCCAGGAAGACTCAGAGTCTCTGTCGACCAGGACATTTATCGTCCCCAGAACATCCTTCCAAAGAAACAAAGAACCAGCTTGTTGAACAGCGAGCAAAGCATGATAAAGGATGAATAAACATTAGGGTTCCTACATCACCATACCCCCATGAGCGTCTCTGTGATGCGTGTGGACAGCGAGGCGTTGGCCACCTGCGTTAGGATATTGACGACTGTGTTGATGTTGGCTGGAGAATCCACCACTCTTCCTGAGACGCTTGTCGTCGTAGCGTTGAGCACGTTCAAGAAGGCTGGAAGGGTAATGCTGTCCAGGAACTGGGATATAAAATAAACCACTGTTAGTTCAACTGTAGAGGAAAACCCATTATGTCTTACGTCCAGTGGTCGGAGGTGAGACACTCATAGCATTCCTAGAAGGATGGAGGTGGGGGTGTGTCTAGTCTGGGTTTAGGGTTAATATTAGCCTAGTCAACTCAATTTTCTTTGTATAGCCATTTGGTTCTGTGAAGCCCGTTGAGACAGTAACTGGCTACTGTCTCAACGGGCTTCACAGACCATATTTTTATGACACGTCCTAACCCTAGCCCCCCCAAAATAGCAAGAAATAACTCCCTTAATTATCAAGGAAGAAACGTTGAGAACATAGAGTGGGGGATCTCTCCTTCTAGGGATGGTTAGGAGTGCAATGGTACCATAACCAACATACATAATGGTGGCATTACAGGCATTAAAGCAAAAGAGTTTGAGTAAAATTAAGTCATGCAAGTCAACGTAAGACATAGTTATGGGTAGATATCCCATACAATATGGTTACGTTTAGATTTCGTTTTAGAAGGATTTGAGGAGGTGTTGGTCAGTGAGTAGATTGGTTAATGTTAAGGTTAGTTTGGGGTTAATATTAATGTTAAGGTTAGTTTGGGGTTAATGTTAATGTTGGTTTGGGGTTAGTGTTGATGTTAAGGTTAGTTTGGGGTTATTGTTAAAAGTGCTATTGATAACATTCAGCCACTAGATGTCACACTTCCCCTCTCCCTCCCATTGCATTCACATCACAACACGCTGTTGCTCAAAGCACGCGCCCCCTCAAGTGGTTGCCAGTTCGTTACACAACTGCATATTTCGTGGTCAACTGGAGTGAGACTCAGTCATGTCAAGTGATTCATCTTTCGTGGTAGAGTAATGAATTCATTTATACGTCTACGCTTTCCCAGTCAACTTCAAGCACAATAACAATAGCGGACGACACGTCTCTTTACAGATGTTGCTCCTGGCTTTGCGAGCCGACATGGGCATCCAAACACGACTGGTACAACACATTAGTGCTGCTCATCTTCATTGATTTGTTCGTAGGTTCACCTAACTGGGTTTTTTAGTTGGTCTTTTTGGTCAGGATAATCCTGCCCCCAGCCCATGAGCAGTTCTAGGTTCTAGACCTGCAAGCACATGGGAGAAGTTTGCCTTCAGGGCTTTCTGGCAGAAAGGGCCTAACCCTAACCCTAACCAAGTAGGTGTGTTGCCTAACCCTAAACCTAACCCTAACCAAGTAGTTGTGTTGCCTAACCCTAACCCTAACCAAGTAGTTTTGTTGCCTAACCCTAAACCTAACCCTAACCCTAATCAAGTAGTTGTGTTGCCTAAACCTAACCCTAACCCTAACCAAGTAGTTGTGTTGCCTAAACCCCAACTTTGCCTAAAACTAACCAAACTGCAAATCAAACAAAAAACAAAACTCAAGGTGCCGCTCATTTCCTGGCCGAGAGCCAGTTCTTTGGCTGTCGAAACATGAAGAACTGGTTTGAGATTAGGCACTGGCGCCGCAGGGAGTAAAGCCAGACGCTTACCATCAAACTCAGCCATTTGTCCACACTAACTGGCAACCTTGATCGCTGACAACACAGAGATAGTGTTGATGATACCAGCGTTGTCATATTATTGGCACACAAGCCTTGATAGAAGCAGGAACCAAACGTCAGACATCGTAACAGAGATAAACAAAACATTCATTTTGGACCCGTCAACATTTCTAAAATGATTAATTCACAATCGTAATATACTTTTTTTTTTTTTTTTTAATTTGTAAAAATGATTTGTCTACATAAACTTGTTCTCAATAGGACCTTTAAGGTTAGTTTGGGGTTATTAGTAAGGTGGGTTTGGGTTCATGTTAAGGTGAATCTGTTTTTGCGTTAAGGTCACCTGTGCAGTGTTCAGCAGGTTCTGCAGTACGAACAGGACACAGTTGTCTTGTCGGTTGCTCCATTGTCCGTCAGCCTGACATGTGGCGTTCTTGTTCCCAACCTCATCTGGCTCACAGGGAGCGATGGAGACATCACCTACCCTGCCGTCTCCGAACTCCGGGTCCCCCCCTACACACAAACACTGCAGAGCAGACCAGAGAGTCGCTGTGTGTCTCACGCTAAGGCAGACTTGTGATAACTTGGGTCATAAATACTTACCACCTGTAGAGAATACTAGCAGCAATGTGCTTCTAAACCTTGTGTTGTTACTCTCCTGACAGGTGAACGAGACTTCTTCGTCTGCGCAACCCGTAGTGTAGGAGTATGTGATGCATCCTTGGCCAGGTTGGCCTACTGTGAAATCAAATGCTACGTATTACATATATTATTATATTCTGCATATGTTGGTATATTATTATACTATACTAGTACTACTAGATACTACTATTAGACTGTATTATACTGTTTGTTTTTTTAGAAAAGTTGTACTATGGATGTATTTTAAATTATAAATTCTGTAACTGATCAGATTTTGAATCAGCCATTTCGATTGTCAATAATCGATATAATCAATATCAAGCTGTATATGCGATTTAGCTAAGCTAATGTAGCATCTTGCTCCCGTACCTTGGGCTAGCACTATAGCCTTGCACCGTATCCTAAGCTAATGTAGCATCTTGCTCCCGTACCTTGGGCTAGTACTATAGCCTAGCACCGTATCCTAAGCTAATGTAGCATCTTGCTCCCGTACCTTGGGCTAGCACTATAACCTAAGACCGAATGCTAAGCTAATGTAGCATCTTGCTCCCGTACCTTGGGTTAATCCTTGCTGGTTTGGCAGTCTGGGCTCGTAGGGCTCCTGGACGCAGCACTGCAGCGTAACGGTGGTGGTCTGTCCCGTCTGGCACTCCACAATGCGCCTGATGGGATTGACGGTCAGCAGAGGTCTCTCTCTTACTGTGAACTGGCCGATCTGCTGGAACACGTTTCCTCCTCCACTACTGTTTCTCAACTGGCAGCGATAGGTGCCTACCACAGAACGCACCAGGATCAGTTATGGTTTACATTTTACATTCAGTCTGTTAGGATTAAACAATAACATATGTATCATCAGGCTGTAATATCCTCACATAGCTAATAAGGACTGTAACATAAATATAAACTGTATATATCCGACCTGACCACAGGATGGCGGTACACATAATACACTGGGGCGGAAGTGCAACACTAGCCATTGTGCGTCATGGAGGCCACGCCTCCTGCTGAATGACTTCCGGCGGAAGTCGCCAGCTCTAGTCAGAATCGTTCAGGCAGACCGCCAGAGGGACGCGCGGACGATTTCTCCACGCGTGTGGCTTTTACAATACTCCCCATATGCTTGTTAGATTAAGATAACTAAACCTAAACAAATAAATGTGAGTGAAAAGCGTTCCTGTTGTCGGCGGCCTCCTTCCCTCGGGACACTAAACACCACAAGTCGTTTGCTTTTATCCAAAAGCGACTGGAGACTGGAACATAATGTACGACGGGGGCACATTATTCTCTAATAACGGGACATCCTGGAGTGGTTTGTTCCTCTCATACCACAGTTACTAACTGTGATTAGATATTAGTTACTTTCATCTATGTTATTGTTTTTTTTATGGACCTAATCAGCTGAAATTAAAATATTCCTCCACGCTTTGAGCATATTGTTTTTGTGATGTCAAGGAAACATCGGGTCGATAGTTGTATTTGACCGTTGTTTTAAACGTTGGATTTGCAGTCCACTGTTTAATGGCAGAGGTTTCTCATTATTGATAAGTAACGCACACCTTTGCAATGTCATTGACCAATCAGGATCAAGTACAACAACGCTGTGATACAATGTTAGCTAACGTCTATATACGTTAGCTAACATTGTACCAGGGTGTGAGTGTTGTCAAAGGTATTTGTTACCGGTGTCGCTGGAGGTCAGAGGTCTGACTGTGAGTCTGGCCGTCCCGTCTTCTCCAAAATCTGTCTGGTGTCTGGTGGTCAGCGGTCCTCCGTTCACCGTCCAGCTGGCCTGCAAGCTGCCGCTGAACCCCGGAACGTTCGGCGGCCCACAGCGCACCGTCAGCGCATCCTGAATGAATGCGGTGCTCGGGTTAAAGACTAATCCCTCTGGACCTGGAGGACATGAAACAAACCACACGACAAGTCCAATAATCTGATAGCTGAAGACATTCTTACTTGTAATACGTTAAAGTCCAGTATAAATACTTAGTTTCAACGATCTGATATTGATATCTACATAGTCGTACTTGTAGTTTATTATCTGCCACGTATCTTGTTAATGTTGTATTTCTGTTCGTATATTTTATTATCATTAGGCCTCTAACATCGTAGCAAGCCATGTACAGAAGACCTGATGACCCGATCCCGACAAACCAAGAGCATGTTTGTGTGGGAGAAGTTACCAATGCTGAGACCAACTAGGGCTGCAGCTATCGATTGTTTTTTTAATCGATTAATTTAGCACTTTATCGATCGATTAATCGAGGAATCGGATTTTTTAAAAAAAAGCGTTTTTAAACAACCAAAACAAATAATGCATAACGAAAATGATGTGGCTGTAAAATGATCAAGCATTTCTAAAAAAAAATGCTCTTTTGGGAAGTGCTGAGAGGGAGGAAAAGAGGGAGAGAGGGAGAAAAAGAGGAAAAGCAATTTAATTTATTAATATGCACAACAAGGACCTACGACCGACGGGGGGGCCGACGGGGGGGGGGGGGGGGGTGCGCGCAATAGTAACACACCGCGGACCTACGGCCGAAGGGTGCGCGCAATAGTAACACACCGCGGACCTACGGCCGACGGGGGCGGGGGTGCGCGCAATAGTAACACACCGCGGACCTACGGCCCGACGGGGCGGGGTGCGCGCAATAGTAACACACCGCGGACCTACGGCCGACGGGGCGGGGTGCGCGCAATAGTAACACACCGCGGACCTACGGCCGACGGGGCGGGGTGCGCGCAATAGTAACACACCGCGGACCTACGGCCGACGGGGGGGGGGTTGCGCGCAATAGTAACACACCGCGGACCTACGGCCGACGGGGGGGGGGTGCGCGCAATAGTAACACACCGCGGACCTACGGCCGACGGGGGGGGGTGCGCGCAATAGTAACACACCGCGGACCTACGGCCGACGGGGCGGGGGTGCGCGCAATAGTAACACACCGCGGACCTACGGCCGACGGGGGGGGGGTGCGCGCAATAGTAACACACCGCGGACCTACGGCCGACGGGGGGGGGGTGCGCGCAATAGTAACACACCGCGGACCTACGGCCGACGGGGGGACGCGCTGGTGTGCTTCCTGAACAACGGTCCGTGTGGAACAATCAGATCCCTGCACATAGGCGCGTCATAGGAATTTAACGAGGCTTCGAGGCAGATGTTTTGCCTCGAGGAATTTTCATAATCGAGTTAAACGAGTAACTCGATGAATCGTTGCAGCCCTAAGACCAACATTTTGATACAATGTCTATCCAACTTATAAACAATATACATTTCTTATAAACAATATAGATTTCTATTCTGCCCCTTAGCTCGTCTCTACTACCGCAGTCTGCTGACCCGTATGGCCGGGACACAGTGTGGTAAAGATAGTGATTTCAGCTGCTGTTACCTTATCTGTGATGTGACATGTAGCTGAAGAGCATTTTCGCATGGGTTGGGTCATAGTTTGAGACCAGCCATTTTGGTTTGAGATTTGCACGGTAAAGTTCTCCAAAACTTTCTCTGTTTAATCCTTTGCACCCGCCTGCATTGAGCCTTGGAGAAGCTTTGTCTGTTCACTATTCTGTCCCCTGCGTACGTGGCTCTACACAAAGTGACAGATAGCTTAACAGATGTACTAGGCACTGAAAGAGTTTCTGGAAAGTTGACGAAGATAAACAAGTAAACAGCTTTCAACTTTACTTCCACGTCTGAGTCATCATTCAACCATTTCAGTGCCTCCAGTTTCTGGCGATCATCTTTGGGTTACAGTAGGAATGCAGGCCTACCATGACCGCATGGTAGGCCTGCATTCCCCGATCGCCTGACACCGGCTTCAGTTACAAGTAGTTTCCTGGTCTTTACTGTAACTGCGCCTGACAGGTGACAGCCAGGTGAACCTGCACCTGAGCGCAGTTCAACGGACCTCTAGTCTCGCATAGCCAGCCCTATTTCCACACACCTCAAACACAGCCCTGTGATGACAGTCTTCCCTGCAGCCATTGGATAAAAGCCAGATTATAGAAAAGCGTCTGCCCTGACAGGCGCGCTAAATCCAACCGTAACATTTGACGGGAAGAACCGAGGTACTTTGGAAAGATCTTGCTTTCGTAATAAAGCGATCTAAAGTGGGGACCGAAAGCAAGGGCGTATGAAGCATATCACAATGTAACGTCATTGTCCTGCATCTACACGCCCTTTCAGATAGACGCCGTTTTACAGCGCTAATCTTACAAGAAAATCCTCTCCATCCAGGGACAGACTGGGACAAAAAAATGTGGTGCACACTTGCACAGTGTGCACCAAATATGTATTCTGTATAAGCCTCGTTCGTCCTGAAACGAGGACATTGTGACTTGACTGTAACTACAGTGAGCTTACTTTATGATTTGGTTAATTGTTTTATCAAGTTGTCGCTTGTGTTTGAGGCTGTGATATTCTGATGCAGACCCACAGCTGCTGTGTCTGCGCGTGAAGTATTTTCAGTCAGATGTGTAGGACTTTTTCCTACTTTTTAAACACTTCCTTTAAAAAAAACTCCCAGATTGGATGATCTGCCCGGGAGACTGGGTCTGATTCGAGGTTTTCCCGATCAATCCGGGAGAGTTGGCAACCCTTCATGTAAGACAAGAGAACGACTAGTAAAATGTAATGTTTTTTTAAGCCCAACTTACTATATATTTGTATTTATCAACCTATAGAACCCAATATTAATTTGTGTTACCTCTAAGACAGTACTCATATCCATGATAATTTGGAAAGATACGGGACTGCTGACACCATATATTATATTTTGAGTCATTGTGTTATTTTGTCCTAAACTCTTAAAGAATCAATAGTCAATGAAGTGAACTTAAAGGGACTAGTAGGGACGTCCCTAGTCGATCCTACGGCCATGAGCGAAAGGCAGGTCCAGGTCCCGGTGGGTCTAGCGGTGTTAACGGCTGGGACCTGTCCGGGATCGCCTCTTTTTTTGCCCCCGCTTTAGCGTCGTTGTTTCAGCAGCTTGTCAGCTAACACCGCTAGACCTGCCGGATCTTGCAGCGTGCATTGTCCCCTTCGTTCCCCGCTTTAGCTTTATTAATAATAGGAAGAACCTTTATATCCTAGAAGAACTAGAAGAACCTTTATAACCTATGTATATAATTTCCTTATTATGTATAATAATATAATTTCCTCATTAGCTAAATTAAGCCATTTGAATAATTTGTATTAGAGTGGATTACCGCTACAGTAACAACTGCATAGGCTAATTCATATTTGTGTAATTCCATGTTATTGTACAGCAGAGTAGACCAACATTACAACACGTCTTCCTTGACTATTACCGGGATAATACACTTGTAGTAATAAAGGGATTAAATAAATTCTTACTTTGGAAAATGATTGGGAAGGTGTCTGGCAGCTCTGTGAGGAATAGTCTGTTCAGGTTTTCGATGTCACTGGCTGCGATGGGCCCGTTGGTGCTGACTGTGTACTCAGCAACCACACTGCCAGATCTGAAACAAGACAACACACACACACACACACACAAAACACACAATGACACACAGACACACACAGCAACACCCCCCCCCCCCCACACACACACACACACATACAGCAACACACAAAGACAAGCGCACGCGTGCACACACACAGAAACAGGCATAATTGTTGTTGTACCATTGTGATATTAATAATAATAATATAATATTAGTTGTGTTGTACTATTGTGTTATTAATAATAATATAATATTAGTTATTGTACCATTGTATTATTAATAATATTATTGTAGTAGTTATTAGTTATTATAATCTCATTATAACTTTTAATATGTTGTAAATATTGGATAGAACCAGCTAAAGGTCAAAAGAAATGATTGGAGTGGGAAAAAGAGGCGGGACATACCGTAAGCGGTTCAACATGGCCGACTCAAAGTTACCGAAAGCTCTCCTGCTGATGACTTCGATCTGAGGGAAAGTTTGGTTAGAAGACTTTCATATGTATATTAGGCTACTTATTAGCCTGGCTCCGCCCACCTACGTACTTCCGCTCAATTTTCATTTCACTTCAGTACTAAGGTCTGGCGGTGCTGTATGGCAGAACGATTCCTTTTCCCCAAAATGTGCCTTCCAATCAGCGAACAGGAGGCGCGGCCTGAGAACAGTGACGTAGAGGTCGTGCGCGAATTTCAGTTATTGAGCGTAAGTACGGAGGCGGGCGGAGGCTAATGCTAATGCTCACTGCATCTGCCGTTTGTATACTGCGCGCAACGTGGTTTCTGGCGCATGAAATACGTCACGACCAAACGTTAGCGATTGGTTAAGGCAGATCCAGAGTGGCACTGGGCAGAGCCAATAGGGTTTAAACTTCAACAGCACCCGCCTTCAAGTGAGACATCGTTTGTCTCTATAGCAGTTCTAAACCTTTAGTATGAATGAAATGAGTACCAAGGTCTAGTTAGGACTAGGCTAGCTACTTATCACTATTAAATCACTATTACCATCACGATTACTAATATAGGCCTATTATTGTTACTATCTATTGTTATCACAATTACTAATATATTACTGTTACTATTGTTATTATCACTATTACCATCACACTTAATAATATCACTATTACTATTATTACCACTATTACTATAACTATTATTATCACTCTTATTATCACTATTACTAACACTATTACTATCACTCTTATCACTATTACTAATACTATTACTAACACTATTACTATCACTATTACTAACACTATTACTATCACTCTTATTATCACTATTACTAACACTATTACTATCACTCTTATTATCACTATTACTACCACTATTACTCACACTATTACTAACACTATTACTATTACTCTTATTATCACTATTACTAACACTCTTATTATCACTATTACTAACACTATTACTATCACTATTACTAACACTATTACTATCACTCTTATTATCACTATTACTATCACTATTACTAACACTATTACTATCACTATTACTATCACTATTACTATTACTAACACTATTACTATCACTCTTATTATCACTATTACTATCACTATTACTAACACTATTACTATCACTCTTATTATCACTATTACTATTACTAACGCTATTACTATCACTCTTATTATCACTATTACTATCACTATTACTATCACTATTACTAACACTATTACTATCACTCTTATTATCACTATTACTATCACTATTACTAACACTATTACTATCACTCTTATTATCACTATTACTATCACTATTACTAACACTATTACTATCACTCTTATTATCACTATTACTATCACTCTTACTATCACTATTACTAACACTATTACCCGTCCAGAGCTGTTCCAGAGGGCCTGTAAGCAGAGTGCTAGACGGTGCAGTAGCATGCATGGGGGCGGAGCTAAATGCTACTAAGAGAATCTCTGCCTGTGTGAGCGGTGCATGGGCTGTTCGCTGCTACTGTGAAAACAACGACAATCTACTGATTATTTTAAATATGCAATCATTTGCCGATACACAATTGATGATGTGATATGACCCGTGGAGAGCAGTTCCCCTCGCACTAAGCAGGCATCTGAGATACGTTGTAGACCTTCCGGTAGCCAACCAAGTGCCGCTTATATACGTTAGGCAACAACCCCCCCACCACCTCCATTCCCTTTCCTGTACAGTCTGTGGGTAGAAGTGGTGAGGGTCCACTCACAGAGCGGTTCAGATTTGTGAAGAAGTCAGGGTTGTTGAAGGCGTCCTCGAACTCCCTGTTGATGGTGAGGGTGAAATTCCTGGACGTCCTCTGAGGTGTTGTTGTAGGTGGTGGAGGTGTTGTAGGTGTTGGAGTAGGTTTTGTAGGTGTTGGAGTAGGTTTTGTAGGTGTTGTAGATGTTGTTGTAGATGTTGTAGTAGGTGTTGTAGGTGTTGGAGTAGGTTTTGTAGGTGTTGTAGATGTTGTCGTAGATGTTGTATTAGGTGTTGTAGGAGTTGTAGGTGTTGGAGTAGGTGTTGTAGATGTTGTATTAGGTGTTGTAGGTGTTGTAGGAGTTGTAGGTGTTGGAGTAGGTGTTGTAGATGTTGTAGTAGGTGTTGTAGATGTTGGAGTAGGAGTTGTAGGAGTTGTAGATGTTGGAGTAGGGGTTGTAGGTGTTGGAGTAGGGGTTGTAGATGGTGGAGTAGGGGTTGTAGGTGTTGGAGTAGGTGTGGTGCTGGTCACAGGACATGGAGAGAGACCTGGTGAACACAACAGAGAACATACAGACTCTTCATGTACTCAGCGGTTGCTATCAGTGTTGTGGATTCTTGTTTGAGTGTCGTCATCAAACATGGTCCCCCACTGAATGGCTGAGAGGGAAAACAGATGGGAGCCTAGACAGTACCCAGGTAGCATTAGCCAAGTAGCATTAGAAAAGTAACATTATCCAAGTAGCAGCAGCTAGGTAGCATAAGGAAGGAAGCATTTGACAAATAGCAATAGCTAGTTAGCATCACTCAGGTAACATACTCACTTGTGATTGGCTGGCAGAGCTGTTCATCAGGAGGAAGTCCATTGATACATCCGCACGGATCTAGTGTTGTGTTGCTGCTGCACACCTCATAGGTCCTACACTGGTCACATGACCATCCATACTGGTCCTCACACTGGCACTGCCGGCTGCTGCTATTGGTGTCTGAGTAGCACACTGAATAAAATACAATGAAGACACATTGTGACGCTACAGGCTGCTGTGGCTTGTGGTTAGGAACAGGTGTTTGCTGTACAGGTGTGTTAAGGCTTTTACCTGTGGTGAGGTTAGCATCTGTTATATGCACAGTCGTGCTGAGCTCAATAGGATAGGAGACAATCCCCAACTGTTGCCTAGCGATGGCTACAACCTCTGATGCCGTCGCCGGGGAAACAGCGATGCCCACTTCAATCTCAACAGAAATTTCTAAAGGTTGTGGTGTCACCAGGAGAGGACAGCAAGCACATGATTTCATTAACACCGTGATAAGGAAATAAACACTGTTCAGGACAACGTGTTGTCAGGATGCTTGAGATGGTTGTGAACACAGCATGGTCACCATGGTAACCCTGATGCTTGTCCTGGAGAAGAGTGAAGTACCTGTTATTGTAGGTGTTGTAGTAGGTGTTGTAGGAGTTGTAGGAGTTGGAGTAGGAGTTGTAGATGTTGGAGTAGGGGTTGTAGATGTTGGAGTAGGAGTTGTAGGTGTTGGAGTAGGGGTTGTAGATGTTGGAGTAGGGGTTGTAGATGGTGGAGTAGGGGTTGTAGGTGTTGGAGTAGGTGTGGTGCTGCTCACAGGACATGGAGAGAGACCTGGTGAACACAACAGAGAACATACAGACTCTTCATGTACTCAGCGGTTGCTATCAGTGTTGTGGATTCTTGTTTGAGTGTCGTCATCAAACATGGTCCCCCACTGAATGGCTGAGAGGGAAAACAGATGGGAGCCTAGACAGTACCCAGGTAGCATTAGCCAAGTAGCATTAGAAAAGTAACATTATCCAAGTAGCAGCAGCTAGGTAGCATAAGGAAGGAAGCATTTGACAAAATAGCAATAGCTAGGTAGCATCACTCAGGTAACATACTCACTTGTGATTGGCTGGCAGAGCTGTTCATCAAGAGGAAGTCCATTGATACATCCGCACTGATCTAGTGTTGTGTTGCTGCTGCACACCTCATAGGTCCTACACTGGTCACATGACCATCCATACTGGTCCTCACACTGGCACTGCCGGCTGCTGCTATTGGTGTCTGAGTAGCACACTGAATAAAATACAATGAAGACACATTGTGACGCTACAGGCTGCTGTGGCTTGTGGTTAGGAACAGGTGTTTGCTGTACAGGTGTGTTAAGGCTTTTACCTGTGGTGAGGTTAGCATCTGTTATATGCACAGTCGTGCTGAGCTCAATGGGATAGGAGACAATCCCCAACTGTTGCCTAGCGATGGCTACAACCTCTGATGCCGTCGCCGGGGAAACAGCGATGCCCACTTCAATCTCAACAGAAATTTCTAAAGGTTGTGGTGTCACCAGGAGAGGACAGCAAGCACATGATTTCATTAACACCGTGATGAGGAAATAAACACTATTTAGGACAACGTGTTGTCAGGATGCTTGAGATGGTTGTGAACACAGCATGGTCACCATGGTAACCCTGATGCTTGTCCTGGAGAAGAGTGAAGTACCTGTTATTGTAGGTGTTGGAGTAGGTGTTGTAGGAGTTGTAGATGTTGGAGTAGGCGTTGTAGGTGTTGGAGTAGGGGTTGTAGATGTTGGAGTAGGAGTTGTAGGTGTTGGAGTAGGAGTTGTAGGTGTTGGAGTAGGGGTTGTAGGTGTTGGAGTAGGTGTGGTGCTGCTCACAGGACATGGAGAGAGACCTGGTGAACACAACAGAGAACATACAGACTCATCACCCAGACCCAGGTAGCATTAGCCTTACTCCTCCTTACTATTCCTCATAGTCTTAATATAATCATAAGTGCATGTTTATTTTTTACAATTTGTAATGTATCCTTTATTTAGCCAGGAAGGTCCAACTGAGATACCGGATCTCTTCTGCCAGAGAGTCCTGGTCAAGACGGCAGCACAAACACTTCCAGGTGACAGAGCTCATACGATACATCCAAGCTACACAAGGGAAAAAAGAAATGAAAGAGGAAAGGAAGAGAAGCATACAAGCCATACCGCCGATAGCCGTAACGTAGTCCATCTCACGTCAAGGTCAATAAAATAGCAACAAGTTCCCTTCAGGGCAGTTTGTAAATACCTTTAGAGATATTCGGAGAAGGAAGTGCTTCTAAGGGAAAGGTATTTTGCAGCTCTCCGTGCCCAAGGTGCATTAGAGGAGAGAGCGGTCATACCAGCTCTGTGTGCACCCTGGGAACATTTAACAGTTGCTTTGTAGATCCAATGCTATAGCTGCTGGTAGGATAGGATAAAGTGGAGAGATACGTGGGAAGTTTTCCTAACGGTGTCTTGACAATAATTAGCATCATGAGTATTTCCTCCTCTGGTATCGGCAGGACCATTTTAAGGATTCATATCAAGTGCAATGGTGGGTGCGTGAGCCTGCACTTGTTACACACCGTAACGCGGCGTGATGCGCAGAATACGGTTATTTAAGTAGGGATGAAGTTGCATGGAAATCATATCACCATAATCTAATACTTAGTTATGTTCAGGTTTATACGCCTTGAATGCTTTGATTGTGCTCAGCATTTGTGTTTTCTTCTGAATGTACCTAGCCTGGCAAGCCAGACCACATCAGGAAGATGTAAGGTCTGGCTCAGCTCCACTGGCAGTGTGGGATAAACGGTTGTCTTTCAAGTTCCCTCTGCACGCAATAGGATAGCGCTACAACCAATCAGAGCAACGAAGAAGGTGACGTAGTCATGGCGACGGCTCCGACTACGTCATTAATCAAAACTCCGAATACATATTTATTTTCGAGGAAAGACTTCAGTGCCGTTCTTTGTTCTTTTCTCAAATAAAATGTTAACTTCAAGTCTTGAAGAGTCGCGGCCAAAGCCGAGTGGAGAGACAGCCGTTCGCCAGCAGCAGCAGCCATTGTTTACCTCTAACACGGAACCGTCGCAACTCTGTCGTCATGGTAACCCGGCTTCCGACTCCGCCCCTCACGCTGTGATTGGTCAGACATACTTTGTGTTTCCAGCACCAAAAAGCCGACGGAGCCGTGCTAGACCCACCTAGCTGCCAAATACATGTGCTGCCGCTAGGGGGCGTCTGGAGCTCTAGGCTAGAATGTTCCTATGCTATGGAGAAATCACTAAAGGACACCTCACCCAATACCTGCACACATGCGCCTTGCACAGCGCTCGCTCAGTATTACATAGAAGAAAGTATTTGTTCGCTGGGTAGCAGTGAGGTAGCATTGTTGAGGTAGCATTAGCTAGGTAGCATTAGTGAGGTTGCATTAGTGAGGTCGAATTGGGAAGGTAGCGTTAGCCAGTACGATGAGCTACGTGGGTCACGCCACTAGAGTAGCATTAGCAAGGTAGCATTAATCAGGTAAAAATAGACAAATAGCATTGGCTATGTAGCATTAGCTAGCATAAAAAAGCTAGTATTAGCATAGCATTATCTAGGTGACTCTGGTCACGACACTCTTGCAACCTCATTCATTTAGAATTAGCTAGGAAGGATTTTCTCTAGAATTGGAAAAGTTTCAGGGTGTGACTGAATACGAATACCGTGTTGTAGTGTTTATGGGAATAATGGTGTGCTTAACCATATTTCTTTGTACATGACTACTCACTTTCCTCTTGTGTGCTATAGATTTTATCAAGTTGTACAGTTTTGTAGTGGTATGTTATTGGTTTTAGCATTAGCAAGGTAGAATTTGCAAATAGCTTTAGCTAGGTAATCGACAGGCGGATCGGTGCGGCGTCTGCAGTAATGCGGACGCCGCCCACAGTAATGTGGTGAAGAGGGCGCTGAGCCGAAAGGCAAAGCTCTCGATTTACCAGTCGATCTACGTTCCTGCCCTCACCTGTGGTCATGAGCTTTGGGTAGTGACTGAAAGAACGAGATCGCGGGTACAAGCGGCCGAAATGGCTTCCCTGCTTAGGCTGCTGCCCCCGCGACCCGACCCCGGATAAGCGGCAGAAGATGGATGGATGGATGGATTAGCTAGGTAGCATTACTTGGGTAACATACTCACTTGTGATTGGCTGGCAGAGCTGTCCATCAGGAGGAAGTCCATTGATACATCCACACGGATCTAGTGTTGTGTTGCTGCTGCACACCTCATAGGTCCTACACTGGTCACATGACCATCCATACTGGTCCTCACACTGGCACTGCCGGCTGCTGCTATTGGTGGCTGAGTAGCACACTGAATAAAATACAATGAAGACACATTGTGACGCTACAGGCTGCTGTGGCTTGTGGTTAGGAACAGGTGTTTGCTGTACAGGTGTGTTAAGGCTTTTACCTGTGGTGAGGTTAGCATCTGTTATATGCACAGTCGTGCTGAGCTCAATAGGATAGGAGACAATCCCCAACTGTTGCCTAGCGATGGCTACAACCTCTGATGCCGTCGCCGAGGAAACAGGGATGCCCACTTCAATCTCAACAACAAATTCTAAAGGTTGGGAAAGATAAATTTCTTCAGCTGCAGCACTGGCAATTTTGATGAACAAATGGAAACTGATTTTGTTATTGATAATAAAAAGTAAAACTTAAAGGTGAACCACCCGCTCTGCTTTTATATACAGTATATAATATAAGACGATGGCTTCGCAGTCTGCAACATCAAATTTCACATCCAATGGAGACCACAAATTCTGGACCAATGATGTCAGTAATCAAAGTTTTCTGCGATTCCTTTCATGGAAATGGACTTGATGTTGCAGACCGCAATTTTTTGCACTCCATACATATGAAGCAGCACTGTCTTGTATTATAAAATAGCAATATTAATGCTAACAAACAATGCTAATCACAAAAGGACAGTTCAGGCATTGTCAAGTTTCTTTCAATTCAAGACCAGTTGGGATATGGACTATATCAACTGGTACTCATCTATCTATCATAGATCTGGGTGGACACTCCCACTTGTGATGTCATTAGAGGGTAGATTTTGTAAAATAGGGGACCTTTAATATAAGGCAATTTTGGAGTTTAATGGGAATGTTTACCACTGAATCGAGGCTGGCAGTACACGCCGTCCGCTGGCAGGGATGGGATGCAGGTACACGTGTCGGTGGCGTTCCCCTGGTCATCGCAGGATTCAGTTGCCCTGCAGATGTTTACTGGCCAGAATAATGTCTCCTCGCACTCACACTGGAATCCAGTAGAGGTTGGAGAGCATACTGGTGAATAAAGAATGCATGCCTGGGTGATCACAACAAAGATCCTGGGAGGAGCCTGAGCATGACAAAGCTGGTTTCTGAGAAATGTCCTCACCCTATTCTCACAAATGTTTGTTAAGGTATTTGAAGTGATTTGAAAGCTTGTCATTCCCCGTTCTGGTGTCCACACACTAGATGGGTTCGGCGGCTGCTGTTACTGATAAACACCACTGATTAACTCACCATTTCTATCTTGTGCTGCTGTTTATGAAGGTGAGTCGGAAGTAGTATCGCAAAGCAATTTAGATTAACATCTTAGGTCTGATCTTAGATCTGGACCAGATCATGTTGCTGGGGGCGGGGATCTGTAGACGTGCGTTACATGGAACGGGTCGCTACTGGAAACAACAACACGACCGGCGAAACCATGACAACGTAATACGGCTGCCCATTATCAGATCCAGAAGTGATAACTAAAACGATCGTCTTCCCATCGTCGCATCCCTCCTTGGCCAACAGCGAACGCAAACTCAGCACCGGTGAACTAAACTTCTCCCGTAGCCGGTGGGAAGACGAGCCACAAGGTCCTGACTGGACAGACAGTGTCTGTAAAGGTTTCCAATCAAACCTTGGAGTAGACGGCCGCTGTAGAAATACATGAGTGGTCTCCTGAAACCTCCTTCTCGTTACTCCAGCTTTACAAGTCAGCATTTCTTCTCAGATGGCTCACCTGTGGTGGTGGTGATGCTGGTGATGTAGGTGAAGTTGGAGACCAGTGCAGGGGTCTCCACGGTGTCCTGCAGGCGTCTGAGCGTCTCCGCATCAGAGGTGTTCACTTGGATCTGGACAACGTAGGCAGTGGGAAGGAGGAGAATGGATTCTGCCAGAACACATGGAGTTAAGACGAATTATCTATGCCAGGGGTATTATTATTATTATTATTATTATTTATTATTATTGTTATTATCATTATTATTAATTATTATTATTAATTATTATTATTATTATTGTTATTGTTGTTGTTATTATTATTATTATTTATTATTATTATTATTTATTATTATTGGTATTATTATTATTGTTATTATTATTTTTATTATTATTATTGGCGTGTGTAATCATGTAATCATTCCATACATGTTAACATGAGTTAATGGTGTTATTAGTGAACGGCTAATGGTTTAGTGAAACTTATGTCTCAGGGGATCATTTACAAATAGGATGTATTTTAAGATATAGAGTTACCTTAATCGATTGACAGGTGTTTTTCTTTAAGAGCATTACAATCTTTAACCAGTTTGGTCACTAGTGGTCATAGCGTTATAACGGACATGAAGTAAAGAGTTACCTGCTATGGCGATCGTTGCTGAACTGATGTTTACAGCGCTGCCCTCACTGAAGATTGAAGTCTGGGCCAGTTCATTGTTGTTCATAGTTTCACAAAACAATATAACGTTAATATAATAATCAATACACATGTTCATTTATACTCATGTCAGACTTACCTCTGCACATTGAGAAAGAAAGCATAAAAAGAGGATAGCACCTATAAATGAATCTATAATGTTCTACTACAGTACTGTACTACTAAAGTACTGTAGTACTGTAGTACAGTACTGTAGTACTACAGTACTGTAGTGCTGTAGTACTACAGTACTGTAGTACTACAGTACTGTAGTACTACAGTACTACGACATGCTGGAGGACTAATTACCAGATTCAAGGCTTGCTCCTGACTGAGATGTACTGCCAGGAGCAGCAGCAGGCGTCTCAGTGTCCTTGCTGGGGACATCCTCTAGTCCAGGGTTCCCAACCAGGTCCCCTCAGGGTCCAGGGGGGACTTGGAAAGATCTAGATTTGTCTTTGTTATACCTACAAAACAAATGTTAATCAAAGTGAATAAAAGTTAATAATAATAATAATAATTGTTATTATTATATAATGATTAATTAATAATAATAATAGTAATAATTATTATTATTATAGGGGCGCACCTCATCCTCATATGGCAGATATAACATAGCAAAGTATATAAAACATATAAAACACATACAATAAAACCAAAATAACATACAATAAAACAAAGCAAAATACAATTCATAACATAAAATCAAGTAAAAGTATTGTGAAGATGTTTCGCTGCTCTGACCTGTCTGGGCGTCGGTGTGGATCTGAGGCCGCGCCGCCGCCGCCGCCGCTTCCTCTGCAGCGCCACACCAGTCTGACGGGTTCCGCCCAAAGGAATGCCAACATGCATGTGGGCATGTTGGGGTTGTTAAGCACCTTCTTAGCATGTTAGGGTTATTAGCAGGTTATGAGCATGTTAGGGTAATTAGCACATTCTTAGCTTGACAGGGTTCTTCTTAGCATGTTATTAGCATGACAGGGTGCTTAGCATGTTCTCAGCATGTTAGGGTGCATAGCATAAATATCATAAATTCCATGTCTGTCATGTGGCTGTGGCCTGGGAACGTCTGTTGTGTGTACTTCTCCTTTCAGCCCGTCAGTACACGCGGAGGGAAGTGTTCGGGTTTGGATCATGTCAGATGATATGATATATGTGATATGAAATCTGGAGGAAAGTAAACATTGCTCATTTGCATAACATACCAACATTGTAATGATACAAAGCCACTTGAATATCAGCAAACTTCCCTTTCAACCATTTTCTCTCCTGGCTTCCCTAAAACATGTTACCAATATCATTTGTCAAAATGACTTTGTTGTGCAGATTCTGCCTGAGAGCATTCAGCGGACGCGTCTGCATCTGTACCAGCATGTAATTATGTTTAATTACATGCTGGTACAGATGCAGATGTGTTTGCTCTGTATTGCTTATAATTCATATGCTATGGTGATTATCACCGTGGCTCTCGGATCATATGGCTTTCTGCCAGAACTGGTTTTCTGCCGAACCCTATTCAAGTAGTTGTGTTGTTGATGTGTGCGACTAGTCGACTAAATGACTCGTCGTTTCTGCGCTTGGTAGTCGGCACCAGAAGTACTCTCTTAATCGCTTTTGGTTTCTTTCTGATAAAAGCATTGAACCCGCGGAAGCAGCCGCACTGTTGATAGAATATGCATATAATCATTAGACTGTAACTCGGTTCAACTCGGTTCACTTTGTAGCGACGGTTTCTAATCTCTCAAGTTTAAGTCACGGTTAGTGAAGTCCAGAGCGACTCTCTACCCTCCCACTACTCTTTACCCTCCCATTAAACCCCTAACACAAGACCACCCTTTTAATAGGCCTAATTAACCGACATTAAACAATGTGATTATTACACATTAAACCGACAAATCATATAATCATTCATTTAATTCAATCTGGTTCACATTTCTCAACAGTCAGTCACTGCGGTCATATCAGTTGGTCTCTTCATTATATACCTGTTTTAATTAGATAGTGAATAATAACATGGATGTATGAACTGTTTTAATTAGATAGTGAATAATAACATGGATGTATGATCTGTTTTAATTAGATAGTGAATAATAACATGGATGTATGAACTGTTTTAATTAGATAGTGAATAATAACATGGATGTATGAACTGTTTTAATTAGATAGTGAATAATAACATGGATGTATGAACTGGTTTAATTAGATAGTGAATAATAACATGGATGTATGAACTGTTTTAATTAGATAGTGAATAATAACATGGATGTATGAACTGTTTTAATTAGATGGTGAATAATAACATGGATGTATGAACTGTTTTAATTAGATAGTGAATAATAACATGGATGTATGAACTGTTTTAATTAGATAGTGAATAATAACATGGATGTATGAACTGTTTTAATTAGATAGTGAATAATAACATGGATGTATGAACTGTTTTAATTAGATAGTGAATAATAACATGGATGTATGAACTGTTTTAATTAGATAGTGAATAATAACATGGATGTATGAACTGTTTTAATTAGATAGTGAATAATAACATGGATGTATGCACTGTTTTAATTAGATAGTGAATAATAACATGGATGTATGCACTGTTTTAATTAGATAGTGAATAATAACATGGATGTATGCACTGTTTTAATTAGATAGTGAATAATAACATGGATGTATGAACTGTTTTAATTAGATGGTGAATAATAACATGGATGTATGAACTGTTTTAATTAGATAGTGAATAATAACATGGATGTATGAACTGTTTTAATTAGATAGTGAATAATAACATGGATGTATGAACTGTTTTAATTAGATAGTGAATAATAACATGGATGTATGAACTGTTTTAATTAGATAGTGAATAATAAGACATAGATATTTAGGTATATTAAGTTATTAATGTCTATTATGACCGATGTCTCCTTCGTCACCTGACTTCCAGGGCGGGGTTTTGTGGTGTCGTCATTTCCGGCGCGACGGCGCGGCGTTATTACGCTCGTCAAGATTCACGATGGCCGACCCTGAGTATGTATTCGTCTTCATGTCGGAACACTAATATCTGCGTTCATCCTGGCTTTTCCCCACTCACACGCATGTTATACCTCTTCCATGCGTCGTACGACATGTAGCCGTTTTAATCCGGGACGTTATTTTGTAATTTTGGTTTGATTTCAGGGTTTAAACTTCACATGCTCCCGGCATGTGACCATGGCAACACTGAAGGCGTTCCGCTATTTTAAAAACACAAACGACACAATGCCTCTAACGCAGAGCTGATGAGGAGTAGAATTTGTGCTTTGTTGCCAATTGCGAATATATAAAGTGTCAGCATAGTAACTGGTGTTTGACCGCAGTAAGTCGTTATTGAATTATTATTATATTATAAACTAATGGTCTCCATCACCTCGAGGTCTCCGTCCTTAACGTTTCAATGGATTCAAAAACGTTGATGGCGGTTGGCGTCGTCTCTGTGTACGTGAGCTACGTGCCGAGAAACGACGTCCGATTATTACATGTTGCAGCCTGGACGTGGTCTGAAAACCAGCTGTGTTGTCTTTAGGAAGAAGGTGATCAAGCTGGTCCCCGAGCACCTGCTGAAGAAGAGGAAGGCGTACCAGGCCATCAAAGCTACCCAGGCCAAACTAGCCCTGCTGGACAAGAGAAAGGTACCGCCACGTCTTACGGCCACTGTGTGGCTGTTAAAGACAACATATACATATACATATACACTCACCGGCCACTTTATTAGGTACACCTTGCTAGTACCGGGTTGGACCCCCTTTTGCCTTCAGAACTGCCTTAATCCTTCGTGGCACAGATTCAACAAGGTACTGGAAACATTCCTCAGAGAGTTTGGTCCATATTGACATGATAGCATCACGCAGTTGCTGCAGATTTGTCGGCTGCACATCCATGATGCGAATCTCCCGTTCCACCACATCCCAAAGGTGCTCTATTGGATTGAGATCTGGTGACTGTGGAGGCCATTTGAGTACAGTGAACTCATTGTCATGTTCAAGAAACCAGTCTGAGATGATTCGCGCTTTATGACATGGCGCGTTATCCTGCTGGAAGTAGCCATCAGAAGATGGGTACACTGTGGTCATAAAGGGATGGACATGGTCAGCAACAATACTCAGGTAGTCTGTGGCTTTGACACGATGCTCAATTGGTACTAATAAGCCCAAAGTGTGCCAGGAAAATATCCCCCACACCATTACACCACCACCACCACCAGCCTGAACCGTTGATACAAGGCAGGATGGATCCATGCTTTCATGTTGTTGACGCCAAATTCTGACCCTACCATCCGAATGTCGCAGCAGAAATCGAGACTCATCAGACCAGGCAACGTTTTTCCAATCTTCGATTGTCCAATTTTGGTGAGCCTGTGCGAATTGTAGCCTCAGTTTCCTGTTCTTAGCTGACAGGAGTGGCACCCGGTGTGGTCTTCTGCTGCTGTAGCCCATCCGCCTCAAGGTTCGACGTGTTGTGCGTTCAGAGATGCTCTTCTGCATACCTCTGTTGTAACGAGTGGTTATTTGAGTTACAGTTGCCTTTCTATCAGCTCGAACCAGTCTGGCCATTCTCCTCTGACCTCTAGCATCAACAAGGCATTTGCGCCCACAGAACTGCCGCTCACTGGATATTTTCTCTTTTTCGGACCATTCTCTGTAAACCCTAGAGATGGTTGTGCGTGAAAATCCCAGTAGATCAGCAGTCTCTGAAATACTCAGACCAGCCCGTCTGGCACCAACAACCATGCCACGTTCAAAGTCACTTAAATCACCTTTCTTCCCCATTCTGATGCTCGGTTTGAACTGCAGCAGATCGTCCTGACCATGTCTACATGCCTAAATGCATTGAGTTGCTGCCATGTGATTGGCTGATTAGAAATTTGCGTTAACGAGCAGTTGGACAGGTGTACCTAATAAAGTGGCCGGTGAGTGTATATATATATATATACATGTATATGTATATATGTGCCTCTGTGCTCCGTGAAATACACACTGCAGCGTCACATTTTGAAACAGAATTGGTCTTTATGCACTACCTTCGTTGTTTTATATCAGATATGACATACTGATGGATACTTTTTTATCCGTTGATAAACAGACTTTTAGATCCACTTGTGTCACTTCATTGGTTGGCAAATCGTGAAGGACACAACCGATGACACGACACAAGAAGTGGATGTAAACGTTATGCAACAAGCTTTCTGTTGGCTAAGAGAGCCTGAGTTAGTTTACCTGTTAAACACCGAGTTAGCCACCATGGTAACTGACTAGAACATAGTTTTAGTAGGTTTAAAATAAATAAACAAATCTCTTATAAGTTATAACCAGAGTAAATAGGTTGATGTAGGCAGAGAAGCAAATAAAAGAGGTTCGACTCCCAGCCAAAAGGTTCTAGGTTCAAACCCCGATGTCTGGGGTCTGCCTGTAGGCATCCTTGAGCAAGATGCTCCCTAACCCTACCTGCTCCTTAATGACCTGTATCTGAATTTGCTGGAAGTGGCTTTGGAAAAAATGGTGACTGGATGTGTGCAGTATGTGCCAGTACACATGACTTATGTGTTCTTCTCTTTGTTCCTCCAGGTCTCTAAAGGTAAACCGCTCAGGTTCAAGCGCCTGGAGGACATCCTCAGGGAGGGTCACCGTGCCAGCAGGGATGATACGCGCATCCGGCGAGCGCAGCTCAGACCGCTGGCCACCCTGCCGCCCAAGAACAAGCTGGCCTTCGCTGTGCGCATTAAAGAGTGAGTACAGCGGCTGCGGCTGGTGGGTCTACTAAACATGCCAAGACAAGAACAGTCAAACAGATCCCACCTAATCCGGTCCTTGAAGCTATAATTAAACGATATACTTGTACTCATATTAAGAACTTATAGGAATGGTGCTGTGCATTCTTTCTGGATTGTAAAGCTTATGTGGAAAAAGCAGCTTAACTGACTGAAGTTTGTTTGTTTGGTGTCAACGGGCTGAAAAGGGCCAGGGGAAATGTTTTGACCAAGCTTTCGGCGAAGGGCATGACCTTATGGGCTTTTAAAACAGCAGCAGCCCAAACTAGAAATCTCCTATGAACATATATCTAACCAGGAAAGGCACATTGAGATGACAAAACTCTCCATTCAAGTTGTTTTTGTGCACAACCAGACCTCGCTTCCATCAAAATCTAATCTTGTTCTCCTCAGGATCAAAGGCGTCAGTCCCAAAGTCCGGCATGTCATCCAGATGTTCCGGCTGAGGAAGATCTTCAGTGGCGTCTTCGTCAAAATCAACAAGAGCTCGTTGGCCATGCTGAAGGTGGTGGAGCCCTATGTAGCCTGGGGGTGAGTAGTGGGGATATGCGGGCTAGCATGCTGCTAGCATCAACTACGTTCTGTTCAGCCACATTCATATAAAAAACGACGGACCTGTAGAACCCCAATGTTATACTCATCAGTTAAACCACAAAAGATTAAATTGCACCAAAAAAAACAACGTATCTGAATTTTTACAGAATCGCAATATTTACAGAATTGCAATACGTACGTTGTATCGGCACTCAAAACAATCGTAATGTTGTGAGGTCCCTGTCCCTAGTAAACGCCGACCTAAACTAAACCAATACAGCTAATGTAATAGACGAAGGTAATATGTATATGGACACCAGAATAGGTGTATGATAGTATGATAGTGTTGAAGGTATCACGCTTGCTGCTGCTAGACCAACCACCACATACTGCTCAGCTCCAACTCACCAACGTCTCCCACAGATTTCCCAACCTCAAGTCCGTTCGTGAGCTGATCCTGAAGCGAGGACAGACCAAGATCAAGAAGCGACGAGTTGCCCT
>JAOPHQ010002520.1:0-18293 GCA_030340625.1 Merluccius polli | reverse complement strand
TCTCTCCCTCTCTCTCTCTGTGTCTCTGTGTCTCTCCCTCTCTCTCTCTCTCTCTCTCTCTCCCTCTGTCTCTGTCTCCCTCTCTCTGTGTCTCTGTGTGTCTCCCTCTCTCTCTGTCTCCCCTTCTCTCTCTCTCTCTCTCTCTCTCTCTCTCTCTCTCTCTCTCTCTCTCTCTCTCTCTCTCTATCACTTTGTCGCCGAGCGTTCGTTCGCTTTGCGCGGCGCTCCGAGAGCATGAGGCCTCAGGTCTGTCCCATCTCTTAGTGTTGGGTCCCATCTGCGCCACCTTGCCTCCATTTTTTGCTCTCTCTCTCTCTCTTTCTCTGTGGCTCTGCTATCCTTTTGGGTAACTTTACTTACAGCCGGTGGTGACATGGCAACTAAGCTGTCTGAGTTCTCGCCTCTTTAATCCAGATACCGCGCCGCCGCCTCTGTTGACAGCGCCGCCGCCGGTGGAAGCGTCTCCCTCACTCCTTCTTCACGTCCGCCCCCACCATTCACGCAGTCAGATCCCATCTCAAAACCTTTTATTTATTCAGTCTTTTATTTTGATTCCCCTCCCTTGTTTGTGTGATCCGCCTGTATGTGTATGTATGTTGGTGTAGCCTAGCCTAGCCGCCGCTGCCGCATCCCACCTCTTTTTGTTTGTTTGCCGCTTTCTGGCGCCGTGGATTTCGTGCGGCACTTTGGTCATCGCCGGTTGCCTTTTTAATGTGCTTCCTGAATACGTTTGATTTGATTTGATTCGTAGTTTTTTTTTACTCATCACACGTTCGGTTTGAATGCGTCTGTCTAAAACGGCGTCTCATTCGCGCCCAACTTCAGCTCTTTTTTTTGTAGCGTGAAAGGGTATGGGCTGATATCCAGGCGGAGGAGTTAGTCACTCACATTTAAGATGTGACTCACTGCTGAGCCCCCCCCCCCCCCCCCCCCCCCCCCCCGTCATCAGATATATTAACCCTTTACACAGCCGCCATTCATTACTCGAGAGTTCATTAATCAAACACACTGTGTATCCTTGTGAAATAAACTCTTTCACACTGAAGTTTCTACACACACATGCACACATCTACACACACACACACACACACACACACACACACACACACACACACACACAGTATAAGCACTTGTGTACACACACACACACACACACACAAACATGAATACACATCACGTGTTTTTATCTGCAGGGCTTCAATCAGCACCCTGCTTATCAATTTCAAAGGAAAAGTGCGTCCTTAAAATAGAAGCGGCTTAATGCACTTTAGCTCGCCGTACGCCGCTGGCACACAAGTGTCGACGTGTGTGTGTGTGTGTGTGTGTGAGGGAAAACATGGAATTGAGACGTACTGTTGGTCCATTTCCCCCACTGTTACATTAAGGGCAGGAAAAAAATAACCGCCACTTCAGTCGGAGTCGTTGTGTTATGTGCGTCGTCTGCAAATTATTGACCGACTGAAGAAAGCAATTCATCCCAGGCGTGCGTGAGGCGTGTGAATATATTATAATGCATAATATATTATAATATATAATGTATGTAATATAGTATACCTTGGGTCTGTGTCAGAGCTCCCTGCCATCCCGGGACGTACAGCCGACCCAGCAGAGGTCAGGGGGCGGATGGCGACAGCCACGACTTGATGTGACGCTTTGGTGTTTGCGAACGCCACCGTGTTGTTTTATTCCTTTTTGCTTACACACACACACACACACACACACACACACACACACACACTTTATATAGTACTATATACTCTGTCAGGACTGACAAGGTTCCTAGTATACAGAAGACTACTTTTACGCTTGTTTTCTTCCAAGGCAAACTTGTTCTTCTCCACCCTCTCTCTCTGTCTCTGTCTCTGTCTCTCTCTCTCTATGACGTCTCTCTAACATCAGAGTGCAGCGAGACGTAGTCCAGGTCCGTTTGGGGCGGAAGAGGGCGCGGGTCTTTATTCCCTCATGTTTCCTAATGTTACTGACAGATGAAGTAATGGAGGCTGTGTAACTCAACTCGAAATGTAAGATGGCAAAACAAAATAAGTAGAAAAAATGTATTTGTATTCCCACTCGGGGGAGGGGGGATAAAGCAAAACACATACCACAGTAGTCAATCAAAAAAAAGTTAATAAAACCATAAAGTTCATAAAGTCGTCGGTTGTAATACAGTGATGGAGGGCTGCCCGCTGCTGGATCAGCATGAAGTGAAATGATGGTTTAATGTCTTATGTTGTTTCCTGATTAATGGCCCATTGTCTGATTTGGAAAAAGAACAATACTGCTCCGAAGCAATTATTTGGCCAGCAAAGAGACGTTTTCCTCACAAGGCGGCGATGATAAACTTCTTCTGCGTATCACTCATGACAAGACGGTCTCTTAAATCTTCATAAAAAACATTAACGCCGTCCCTCCAGGAGGAAGTCCCTCGTCGCGCCTGGCGTAATAAAAACATATTGTTGAGGAATACAAAATGGCTGTGCTTGGGCTTATCCATTGTCCTTTTTTCTTTATGGGTTTGCCAGCAATCACTCTCCAAAATAAGACTCAACAACACACACTTAAAGACAAAGCACTCCTATTGTCTGATAACTACCAGACTGTGTTTAGCGAGGGACATTAGACGTATCTGTGCACTGCAGATCTGTCTCATGCGGTCCACAGCGTCCAGGTCTGTCTCGCTGCTCTGCAGGAAGCCAGATGTGCTACTGTGCACATCCTGTGCACACGCTGTGCTCATTACAGCGCCACACACACGCATGCACACACGCACACATTACGAAACACAAGTGCAGGATGGATAGTGCATGGAGAGATATGGCTTTACAGCACAGAGTCAATATTCATTAGATAAGGTAAACTAGCAGTGACTGGATCCATAACACTCTTCGACGCCGGTGTGTTTTACCGGACCGCCGCGGTATACGTCCCGGCGGCTATGTGAGGAGGACAACACAGGATTTTGGGCTGACTTGGTTCAAATAAAAACAACGAAATGTGCCGTGTTCGCTGTAACCGAATGCGTTAGATGCCGCACGGAGTAACGGCGGTAAGGGCATTTTTTGACAGACACGCAGACTGGACCGTCCATTAAGGCGAGGATCAAATGCAGCACACATGACAGCAGAGTGGAAACCGCGACTTCCCCAGAGTTTCTCCTCTTCCCCTCCAAAGTGATTATTAATGCATCCATAGCGCTGAGAATGTGAACGAGGGCAGCGTCACGCTAATTAAAAGAAGAAAATGACAAGTCATAATTATCATTAGGCCTGATTAGTTTTTTGACTGAAGTACTACTGACTGCATATCAATATTTGAGCAGGGGGGGTCGAGCAGCAGAACAACTGACCCAGCTGTGAGAGAAAAGAGAAAGCGATCCATTTTTTCTTTCAAAAAAAAACGATGAAATAGAGAAATATGGTGCATCACACATCATCGATTTATTGAGGTATGTAAAACATGTAGAATTATGTGCTATATACATTTACAAGCAAGAGCTATATAATAAAGTATCCTTTTTTGTCATCTTTAGTTTAGAAACATTTTCAGTACCGCACAGCAGAAAGTAAAGAACTGCTCATCAATGGAAAGATAATAAGCCCGATTGAAACCTTCGGGATGATTGAAAACGATTAAAACCCCCAGATAAAAACACTATATATATATATATATATATATATATATATATATATATATATTAGTGGTGGGCCGTTATCGGCGTTAACGCGCTGCGATAACGCGAGACTCTTATCGCGCGATAAAAAAATTATCGCCGTTAATCTATTCTCAAAGTTGGGTTAGGAGCTGGGTCTATACCGGATTTCCACCAAGGAAGGTAAGCGCCGCGGAACGGCTGCGCTGCGTCCCCCCCCCCCCCCCCCCCCCCCCCCCCCCCCCCCCCCCCCCCCCCCCCCGTCGGTCGTAGGTCCGGGGTGGGTTACGATCGCGCAGACTTACTTTTAGTCATTATTTAGGTAGCACACACATATTATGAATGCCTTCGCCAGAATTCAGATGATCCATTTTAATCTAGATTAATCTAGATTAATGCCAAGATCACAGTGACATTAATCTAGACAAATTAAAAACAAATTAAACAATTAATTAATTAAACAAATTAATCTATGCCCACCACTAATATATACAGTATATATATGTAGCCGAATATTGTCTTCGGCTTTTCTTTCAACCCCAAACAAGTAGGCAGCCCTGAGCTTCAACACAAAACTGGTTTGTCCTTCTTGCGTCCTTTTATAATTGTGTGTGTTGTGTATGTGTACCAGGTTGTCTCTTGTGTTGTGTGTGTACCAGGTTGTCTCTTGTATTGTGTATGTGTACCAGGTTGTCTCTTGTGTTGTGTGTGTACCAGGTTGTCTCGTGTTTCCCGTGCGCTGACAAACCGCGCTGAAACTGCACTAAAAAGTCGTCCCTCTTGTTTTAACTTTTATTTAATTAACGTTGTGTCGGAAACAACGGAGACCAGAAATACGTTCCCCCTCGTAAAATGAAAAAGCTCGCGTCTCATAAGAAAAGGCCGGCGATGTTTGCGGCCACATAAAAACGCTCTCATCGATTTCAGTAACGGCAGAGACAACCCCTAAACCATCGCGTCCCGTCTCGGCTCGCGGTGTTATAACTATCCCTAACTCCGACCCGCGATAAACCCGGAGGAATATTGATGCCTCCTTTACTGCCATTTAAATCAGCTTGTTATTTGTTTTATATTACGGCTGTCGTCGCGCTGATGAATGTGAGCGATAAAAAATAGGCATCCCCCGGTTCTGTCCCATTGACACTTTATGGTCCTTTTGGGCCCGTAAACACGCCCTCCGGATGGATACGCGGGGGGGTGGTGGCAGGGTGGAGGTCACCCTGCCACCCTGCACCCTCACCCGGGTACACAGGGTGGCAGGGTGACCTCCACCCTGCCACTAAGAGGGGTGATGGGGGACTAAGGAGGGTGGGGGGGGGGGGGGGGGGACTAAGAGGGGGGTGGGGGTGGATTTAAGAGGTGTGGGGGGGGGGAGTAAGGAGGGTGGGGGGGGGGGACTAAGAGGGGGTGGGGTGGATTAAGAGAGGGGTGGGGGTGGACTTAAGAGGGGTGGGGTGGGGGGGTGGACTAAGGGGGGTGGGGGTGAGGAGGAGATGAAGCAGATCTGGGTGAAGGCGGGAGTCATGAGGTAATGAGGATTGGGGGGTGAGGAGCAGATGAAGCAGATCTGAGTGAAGGCGGGAGTAATGAGGATTGGGGGGTGAGGAGCAGATGAAGCAGATCTGGGTGAAGGTGGGAGTAATGAGGGGTAATGAGGATTGGGGGGTGAGGAGCAGATGAAGCTGAGCTGGGTGAAGGCGGGAGTAATGAGGAGTAATGAGGGGTAATGAGGATTGGGGGGTGAGGAGCAGATAAAGCTCAGCTGGGTGAAGGCGGGAGTAATGAGGAGTGACGAGGGGTAATGAGGGGTAATGAGGAGTAATGAGGGGAGAACCTAGGACAGGTAATGACCTCCGGAAAAGGAAACAGGCAGGAACGAGGAAAAAAAACAAACAAATACGTTTTTTGTACTTATACAAATAAGTACAAAAAACGGGTCGAGTCGAGGCGACGACGGGGAATTTTGTGTGACGATGAAAAAAATGCAAATGGTGTGGGGATGCTGAATTTATATATACACACAGAGAGAGAGGAGCCACACAAACACACATATCATGAACATATAGTCCAGGTATTTGACAGACAGACAGACAGACAGACAATGGCAGCACATTGCATGTAGCATGCAGCATGCAGCTGCTCTGATGCGAGAAAGACACACACTTTCTCTCTCTCTCTCTCTCTCTCTCTCTCGCTCTCCATCTTCTCCATCTCCCCCCCCCCCCGCTCTTCGCCGTTCTTCTGCGGCGGCGGCGCTAGAAGACGGGCCGGTGGAAGATCTCCCCGGAGGCCAGGCGGCGCTTCAGCTCCCTCAGCAGCAGCTGCCTCTCGCGCTCCGCTCCCTTCATGAAGCCCCGGTTCTCCTGGGCCCGCCGGGACAAGTAGGGCATGACTTCGTTCACCGGCCCGTAGGGGACGTACTTGTAGACCGGGTAGCCCGCCTGCCCTGCGGCGGGGGAGACGCGTGGGAGACGTAGAGAGAGAGAGAGAGAGAGAAAAGGGAAAAGAGAGGGAGGGAAAAGAAGAAGAGGGTCTTCAGGTGGTTTTCACACCGATAGTTGGGTAGACTCGGTCCGGGTTCGGCGGTGAAGTTGCTGCTTCGCTTCGCTGTTGAACTGGTTGCTAGGACAACGCCGCGGGCGATAATAACGGAGCAGCAACAACTTTGTGCAGCCTCGGTCGTCTTTCATTTCGCTTTGGCGTTCCTACAATGCGTAACCCCGTTTCCACCGTTCGATCGCTGAATAATTTAAAATCTGTCTGTTTTTGTGAGTGACCTGAGGAGATTGCTTCATAACGCCGTCCGACCGTATGCCGATGAGTGCTTTCGCCTCCTGATTGCGCCGCGTCTGACGGTTCGGGTGTACCCGGCCGAATGTGTTTATTATTTCCGGTTTCACGGCAAAAGTGTACGTTCGACCGACAATGCATTGTTTTTTGGTTCGCTTTCTGCGGTTTTCAAGCGCGCCAGAGCTCGTTTGTTTGGTCCGCACCGGGCTTTTGAATGAGTGTTCACGCCGCCCTCACACGGTTCGTGTGAGGGCGGCGTGCCAACGAACGGTCGAAAGCGCCATTAAAACGGACCAAACTCCTCGGGTGTGAAAGCGCCCTTAGTGTAAAATGGAAAAGTAGTTGAATATCAGCGACGGACCTCAGGCTGGCAGGCTGGCAGGATGAATGGATGGTATAAAAGGTGAACCCACTGAGTCAGCCCACTGCCGGGAAACCTTTCACCCCGGCTCTGTTGGGCGTCTCAAAGGAAGCCACCTTTTTTTCCCCCCGTCAGTCGGGAAAAGTGGCGCCGGAGCGTGACCCGCTGTATGTCGGCGATGACGAACGCGACCGCCGCCGTAATTCTTTTACGGCGTCGGACCGTGGGGGGGGTGGGGGGTCGACCTCCTCGTCCGCCTCCACTTTGCCGCGCGGCGCTCTGCCCCGGCCGAGACCGGCGGCCGGTCCAGGCTCGTATCTCGTCCTAAGCGGCGGACGCCGGCGTGATGAAAGCGCGCCGGGGGGGGGGGGGCGTGAGTTTGTGCAGACAGTTTGTCGATACAGGAGCCCCGGTCTGAAAGGTCAGGAATCAGCTGTACCTGCCGGTGTGCTACAGTAACCATCATGAGAATGATGCCGTAATTGGAAAAAAAGTAACGAAAACCAGCCAATCCAACAGGAGCCAGACAAACGAATAATCAATCGCATCGCGAAAGGGCAGACGGGTCGCCGGCAGACGGGTGTTTTCTTTTTGTGTGGATGTGTTTGCGGATGAAAGTGTGTGCTGTGTGTGCTGTGTAGGAATGTGTGGGCCCATCTATCTTCCTCTTACCCAGTGGGAAGCTGATCTGGTCGCACATGCCAAGTAGCTGACCAAAGGAGACCCTGTTCTCAGTTGGAGCCAGGCCTAGCTCATTCATCCTGGCGGGTGGGGGGGGAACAAAGTTTTAAACCCCCGAAGTGGTTAAGGGAGAAGGAGAGACAGAGGGCAGTAGAGAGCGACCGCACACAGGAGATAAGGATTTAGAGGAAACATGAGTAAAAGTAAACGAGCAGAAAATAGAAAGGAAAGACCTCAACAAAACCCGATAGTTAAAGTAAGACAGACGTGAGTAAATAAAGAGGAGAGGGAGGGAGGGAGGGAGGGGGAGAGAGAGAGAGAGAGAGAGAGAGGGAGAGGGAGAGGGAGAGAGAGAATAGATATTATGTTATTATGTTGGTAGTATTGGTTTTTGGTCATTGTTTAGTCATTAATTGTGAACCCTAATTTGTTATTATCGGGAGTCACTGTTGCCACGGCGTTTCTCATGTGAGACGAGGCAAAACAGTTTTCATTAGCCTAGGTTTGTGGCATATTTACGTTATATGTACGCTTTAGGATGTTACAGTACTACATCTCTCGAGTCCTCTCAATGTGGCCACCAAAAACTCCCATGATGCATTCTGATGTACAAGCCCTATAGCATTGGTAAAAAAGTGGGCACAGCATGGCGATGTTTCGCAAGTCTTCCCACCTGTTTAGACGAAGGAAACATCTCTCTTCGCATCACGCTCTCACGTCCGCTTAGAAATCTCAATTTGAAGAGAGATTCAGAACGCTTATGTACACAGGGCTTATTCTGTGCATGTGTGTGTGTGTGTTACCTCCTCAGTGTGTGTGTGTGTGTGTGTTACCTCCTCAGTGTGCGTGTGTGTGTGTGTGTACCTCCTCAGTGTGTGTCTCACTGTGTCTTCATTGTGGCTCGCTACCATCACGTTGGCCTTCCTGCTGAGTGCGATCTCCTCCAGGACATGGTCCAGACACCTTACACACACACACACACACACACACACACACACGTTGCCATGAGAGGGTTTTACATGACGTCACGCACAATCCAAGCCGGCATCTTGGTGCTTTTTCACCATTATAATAAGACAATAACAATAACTGTTTTGGTTGGTGATTCTCGAACGTTTCAAGAAGTACCAAGATGGCCGTTTGAACTTGTGATGATCACGGGATTGAAACCCTCTCACTCCACATCCTTGACTCTCAACAACTGGCTCACACAGAGCCAACCACAACCATGTGATGTCTCCGTCTCAACAGAATGAACCCCAAGCCTAACGCCTAATGGCCTAGCATTAATATTAAGCAAGAAGCCACGAGAGGCCGTGGTTTACAGTGAGTTCAGAACAGCGATAGGGGGCGCTGTTGGGCACGACAGGTTTTTATAAAACGGTGACTATAGACCGCCTAGTAAGATTTCACAAAATAAAAACACAGCAACATAAAATGCGATCATTTATCGAAAACGTATCATTATTCTTCCACCAAGCAATTTAGTTCCTCAAGACAGCAAAATTTCAGTCCCAAACGGGGCTGTGTTGCCAAGCAACACAGCCTCGCTCGTAGGCCAACGCAGAGCCATGGGAAGACATTTGGTCTATGTCTTTCTATGGCTCTGTGCCAACAAACCTGCTGAAACCATTAGGGTTCACCTTTCCTGTTTTTCACAGTGGCATGAGATTGTGTGATAACCTGCTTTAGCTCCATATTGGTGACAGTATTACAATCAACAGCCAGATCTTTCTGGGCATGCCGGGTCTGAGAAAACAACGAACGGACCAATTAGGCTGCTTAACATCCAGGATTAATTTGTTCCCTTTTCCAGCTCTTTATTTCTCTGTCATTAACTTCAGTGTGTCTTCTAGCGTTCTTCTCTTCCTCCTCCATCCTGACCGTCTCTTTCCAATACTCATCCGCGCTGTACCCACCGAACAAATCAAAATTAACAACCAAATCTGCCTCTTTTTTTTTAGATTGACAACTTTGAGATTGGCGGCGCATTAATACTAAAAATGAACAGTTATGAGTTGTGTGTTTATAGAGTATTTTACAACGGCTTTGAGCCAATCAGAAACAAGGACTGGAGCTATCCATTTTATAATACAAGTATTGACATACATATATAACATCCATCTAAAATTATCTTGGTATCAGTTTAGTGGCGTTTGGGACTGAAATCCCATATTCATAGGGTTCATATTGTTACTAATCAGATCTGTATTTTGTTATTACATTAGTATTGATTACATATTGAGCCGTATATATATATATATATATATATATATATATATATTCACCTCGTCTTGTCAATCCTGATGATGAACGGACGGTTAAAGGACACGCCCCCTCTCACCTGTGGTACATCCGATTGGTTGACTCGTAGTCTGGGTTGATGGGGTCTTCGTAGCCCATCTCGCCGGCACGCTCCCTCTCCTGGTGCATGTAGGCACCCCGCACCAGCTTGGCCCCGAAGCACCAGCCCTCGCGCCGAGACCGCTCCAGATCCAAGGTCACGTTGTCATAGGCCTCCTGCGCTTGGCCAGAAGGGAAGGAAACGTTGCTGTATTTTATTTATTTATTGGTTCATTTGATAGGGACAGAGCACGCCAATGAATATCAGTAAAAAAAATACAAGATGTAAACCGACTTTAGCAAAAAAGTAGTATTTACATACGTAGTCCCCAGGCAGGTAACAAAAACAGAAACATTACAAATGGCAATATACAAATACAAATATACAAATGCATAAGTAAATAAAGTCAGGTTTAAAGTGATCACAGCATAATACAGTCCTCACCACTTTATGTACTGAAGGTATTTTAAAGTTTATAAAAATGTTTTGTTGCTCCTTGTGAGGATTAATACCCCCCCCCCCCCCCCCCCCTTTTTCAAAACAAGTTCATTTTCAAGTCTGCTTTATTTGTACAGCCCTTAATCACCGTCTCAAAGGGCTTCACAGGCCACATTTTATGACAGCCCCCCCCCCCTAACCCTGAGCCCTTGAAGGGCTTAAAGGAAAAAATCCTCGAATCCAAGGGAGGAAACTTTGAGAAGGAACCAGAAGAGCGATCCCTCCTTCCATCTAGGATGGTTAGGAGTGTAAATAGGTGGTAAACAAGTCTCTCCTGGCTTCACTAAAACATCCAGTTACCAATATCATTTTAAAAATGATTTCCTTCTGCCGAAGAGCATTTAGTGTGAGCGCGCCTGCCAAGAATATAATACAAGTACTATGGGTGGGTGAAATTGCCTCGAAATTATATATAAATATTGTACTTTGTTGGAGGTCTGACCACTTGTAGCCAAACCATTTCCACACTATTGAAGTAGATCCCTTTTTAGGAACACGCTAAGGAGCGTAAATGCGTCATCGCGTTCATTATTCTATTCTATATCATTAATGTTGCGATATGACACTTTTTTTTATCACGTAAAAATGTATAACGGTATTATCGTGGCTGGTATGATATGGCACAGCCCTAACAAGTACTTCACAAAATAGGTTTAGTACGGTAGTGAATAGTGTACTACAGTAGTGAATAGTGTACTACGGTAGTGAATAGTGTACTACGGTAGTGAATAGTGTACTACGGTAGTGAATAGTGTACTACAGTAGTGAATAGTGTACTACAGTAGTGAATAGTGTACTACAGTAGTGAATAGTGTACTAAGGTAGTGAATAGGTGCAATACGGTAGTGAATAGGTGTACTACATTAATGAATAGGTGTGCTATGGTAGTGAATAGTGTACTACAATAGTGAATAGTGTACTACGGTAGGGAATAGTGTACTACGGTAGTGAATAGTGTACTACGGTAGTGAATAGTGTACTACGGTAGTGAATAGTGTACTACGGTAGTGAATAGTTTACTAATAAGGTAGTGAATAGTGTACTACGGTAGTGAATAGTGTACTACGGTAGTGAATAGTGTACTACAGTAGTGAATAGTGTACTACGGTAGTGAATAGTGTACTACGGTAGTGAATAGTGTACTACGGTAGTGAATAGTGTACTACAGTAGTGAATAGTGTACTACGGTAGTGAATAGTGTACTACAGTAATGAATAGTGTACTACGGTAGTGAATAGTGTACTACAGTAGTGAATAGTGTACTACGGTAGTGAATAGTGTACTACAGTAATGAATAGTGTACTACGGTAGTGAATAGTGTACTATGGTAGTGAATAGTGTACTACAGTAATGAATAGTGTACTACGGTAGTGAATAGTGTACTATGGTAGTGAATAGTGTACTACGGTAATGAATAGTGTACTACGGTAGTGAATAGTGTACTATGGTAGTGAATAGTGTACTACGGTAGTGAATAGTGTACTACGGTAGTGAATAGTGTACTACGGTAGTGAATAGTGTACTACCTTGAGGTAGCACTGATAGGTGTTCAGGATGAGGGGCTTCCGGCGGTTGTAGATCTTCTGCATCTCCAGGGTCAGACAGCTGATGGCGGGCTGGAGGTACGTCTGCTCTGCGTCCACCATCAGGCTAACGCCGTGCTCCTCAGCGTGCTAACCACACACGCACACGCACACACACACACACATAAGTACACGCACACAAAGGCACGCACAACACACACACACACACACACACACACACACACACACACAGAAGAGACGGCCCATTGAGGGTTAATCACGGGAAGTGGGGTGCTTTATCATATTATCCCCAGGGTCGGCCATGTTTGTTTTCTTGAATAATCGCGTCATGTTAACTGTAGGAACACAGACTAAGGGAGCGAGGGGGGTTTTCCTGTAAATCTCTCTCTCTAAATTAGAATATAATAACCATCATAACTTCTTTGCGCGCCTGCCCGCTCAAGCATTGAGCACAAGCTGCTCCGCGCAGATAGAGTGGAAAAGCGCGAGGAGCTGAACAATAACAGTGAAATACACACCAGCAGAGCAGGGTTAATCTGCGTCCACGCCAGCAGAGAACACACAACGCTTGGAAGCGGTCGGTGTAGCGGCTTCGCTAATGCTTTGTGTGGATTAGGACTCAGTCTGTTGGTTTCACTGCTTTATGAAATATTGTTTATTTACAATTATTCATCGCTGTGCGGTGACGATGGTGTTTTTTTTTTCTCTTTCCAAAGTTTCAGCCGGCTCACTCGCTGGCGTCTCACAAACGTCTGGAAATATATGATACTTGGTGGCAAACATATACTGTATATGTGTATTTACAGTCACACCTGACATTAACACTCTGGTTTCACAAGTGTCTATGGATATGCTTTTGAGTGTATAATTCCTTCGATACACTGCATTACCATTTAGTGTGCAATAAATGTCAAATAGTGAAAATAAATGTTCAACCTCTTCAGACAACAAACAGTTCACTTAAATGAAAATAATAATTTTAGGAACGCAGGCACTCTCCTTCTCCTGCGGTCTACCAGTGAACGCATTAAGCTTGACACACAGAATCTATTAAGACATTAATGTCCCCGGATAAAATAATCTCCTGCGTGCCGGCGTACATGCAACCACATGGAGTTGCTGTGAAATATATCGAGTGAAACCAATAAAACAAACAACATTGATGGCTGGGCACTGCATTTTTACATTTCAGTGGTATCTCTTGTATCTCTCTGACTGGGGGAGGGAGGGGGGGGGGAGTGTATCTGTGTCTCTGCAGTGGACTTGTCTCTTCTGAGTGACAGTCTGTCGGCGGTAGAGTCGACTTGATGGATGGTAAGTGACACGTTGAATATGTTTACACGTGTCTCGAGTGCACATCCGCCGAGGAGACTCTCAGCGCCACTTTAATCTGGGATCCAGCGGTCCTACTATGTTATAGCAGAACTACTGATCCAGCGGTCCTACTATGTCATAGCGGAACTACTGATCCAGCGGTCCTACTATGTCATAGCGGAACTACTGATCCAGTGGTCCTACTATGTTATAGCAGAACTACTGATCCAGCGGTCCTACTATGTTATAGCAGAACTACTGATCCAGTGGTCCTACTATGTTATAGCAGAACTACTGATCCAGCGGTCCTACTATGTTATAGCAGAACTACTGATCCAGTGGTCCTACTATGTTATAGCAGAACTACTGATCCAGCGGTCCTACTATGTTATAGCAGAACTACTGATCCAGCGGTCCTACTATGTCATAGCAGAACTACTGATCCAGGGGTCCTACTATGTCATAGCGGAACTACTGATCCAGTGGTCCTACTATGTTATAGCAGAACTACTGATCCAGCGGTCCTACTATGTTATAGCAGAACTACTGATCCAGTGGTCCTACTATGTTATAGCAGAACTACTGATCCAGCGGTCCTACTATGTTATAGCAGAACTACTGATCCAGTGGTCCTACTATGTTATAGCAGAACTACTGATCCAGCGGTCCTACTATGTTATAGCAGAACTACTGATCCAGCGGTCCTACTATGTTATAGCAGAACTACTGATCCAGCGGTCCTGCTATGTTATAGCAGAAGTACTGATCCAGCGGTCCTATGTTATAGCAGAACTACTGATCCAGCGGTCCTACTGAAGGAAACTCATTAGCAGAAGGGGATTTTATTAAGTGTATTTCTGCAGTGGCCAGTCTACACAATATTGATTTGAAACCTTTACAGACACAAGAAAGTCTGTGTCCAAACAGGATGCTTTAGCTCGCCTTCCCTAGCAGTGTGTGTGTGCCTAATACAACTAAAGTACCTTAGCCAACACGTCCATGCGCTGCAGTATCCTCTTCATCTGGTTCTCGTCCTCAGCTGTGAAGTTCTCCAACAGAGGCACCAGCGCCCCTATCTGCACAACCACCGGGAGACACGTGTGATGATTACAGTATCACTGAGAACAAAGAGTTATCATATTTTGGATTACTAATCTTACACTGTCCAATCTAAATCGATCAATATGTCCAATCACAGTTTATTTTAACCAGGTGAAAATATAAAATGAACCATAAACCCTGATGCTCATTAATTGAGAAAATCTTTTTTGAAAATTTGCTTTGAGAATGACATTTTTCCATTGACAGAATGTATTTTGCATCCAACCACAAGCCACCTATAGGCCGTTTGAGGAACTACACGTTAGTTGCTTTGGCCAGGGCTTCACAAACAAGGCAAGGACCCATTTGTTGCTCTTACCATTTTTGTTAATAATCAGCGATTTCATAATTTCCCTTGTTTTACTGCAGTTGACTCCTGTACCCACCCTGACATCTGGGACAAGCATTAGGTCAGAGGAGTTTGCTCTGTTGTCAATCAGGCTGTCCCAATCCAGCATATCTATGGTGCTAGCGAGACACAGACGATAAAACACATTGCAGATTAGTAATGCAAAGTTCAAGCTAATTGATCTTTTAGTTTGGTTATTATGAAAGCGTGTTAAGGTAATTGATGTCTGTTCAAAAAAAACAATCTGGAGAAGAGAAGACCCCTAAAGTCATAAAACGATTGAAGGTGTTTTAAATTGAAAATACCCGAAGAACAGATGGAATCACTTTCTTTTTAACTTACATGATCTCATCTTTTTAAATACGATTCCACCACAAACAAATGTTACAATTATAAAAACGATTAATTAAATGTAATTAAAATTAAGGATACTGTTATGTTATGTTATGATGTACATATATATTTTGTTTTCATCATACAGTCTTAACATTATACAACTTTCACAGTAAATACTATATTTACTTATTGTATGTAGGATCTATATAAATCCCTTTTCTGTTATCAACATGGTCAAAATAGAAATATACTGTTGCAATACATACATATATTACAAAAATCGAAAATACGAAGCAAACTACACTTTTTCGGTGAGATTCATGAAACATTTCAGGTTTAGCTAAAAGAGAAGAAGATGTAATTAGCAACGTGCCCCCTGTGTGTTCACCAGTCGCTGACATTGATAAATGAGAGCAGGAAACGTAGCGGGAGTGTGTTTAGCCTGTGTGTCTACAGGGGCTTTGCTGCGAGACATCTGCTGTTAATGTATACAGGTATGTATCTTCAGGTTGTATATCTTCCTGCTGCGGGGTTTAGATAAGCTGGAGATAGGCCACCGGTTACCCAGAGGAGTGGTGCATCCTGTCGGTGAACCATCCATGGAGGTCCCCCTTTGCACCCAATCTGGTCAGAAACTCCTGAAGGAATTAAAAAGACTAAATGTGTTATAATGCACAGAGTCAGTCGGGCCTCATCCTCTGACAAATCCAAACGCAATACCGCCCATGCAACGCAGCCTCGTGAGACCATCCTGATGTTCGCGTTTTGCATTTCCCAATGAATAACAGTCTGGCCTCGACTGGGCAGCAAGCGATTTCCAAATATTGCCGCAGCCTTGCGCTGCTCCAAAAACTCAGAGCGGCCAATCAGAGACGCTCTTGCTCTCTTGCCTCTCGCCCGGATCCGGTTGAAAGCAAAGCAAACACACTGTATGCAAACATTGTAATCTATTTCAGATAAAAAACAGTTTTGATTGCTCCGCAGATCGCTAAACTTTCCTCGGCTGCCGTTGTTTTTTCTAATTCGGCAGACTGCGGCGCTCCTTGTTTGTAGTCAACTGAAACTCCTCCCGCGAGAGCTGATTGGTCCTAGCAGTTTTTGTTTTATTTTTGGAAAAGGCTTTTAACGCGCTCGAGGCCGGGACTGATCTGCGGAGAGAAACAGAACGTGAACATGCGAGATCGGGAGCGGTCTCACGAGGCTACGCTCCCAACGCGCTACAACGGGCATCAACCCATCAGCCCTTCTGCGGAGCGCCCACTAACAACTGGAAAGATAACTTATCGTATTTCCTCTTGACTAGCATCGCGGGACCGCGCCTGACGTTCACACTGCACAGTCGCTGTAAAAATGCTTACCTGCAGTAGTTTGAGCTCTAGCTTTTGCTCCAAGGCCTCCTTGTCACCGTTCCCTTGCTGAGCAGCCAGAAAGGTGAAGAATCTGCGCCATTTCAACAGCACTTCAGAGAGCCGGAGCTTAAGAGTATTAAGTGTGTGTGTGTGTGTGTGTGGTGCGGGGGGGGGGAGAGGGAGAAAGGGAAAAACAGGGTTTCCTCAGCACCTGTCAACACACCCTATCGCACCAATTGCCACGCTGACCTTTTTAATCCTCTCGCCGCACACTTACCAGGAACTGAGGCCGACCCAACGCCGTCATTTTGATGGCCGAGAAGCCCTCCATGGCGCCCCCACCTAGGAGTCACGCACACTAAGCTTAGTTTAAACTCCTCCACCAGCAGCTATCATTGTCAGATCACATGTGGGCTTACAACAGGGCTTTTTAGCAGGTGGGCTGGGAGGAGGCGGGGGGGGGGTTATTGAAATACATCTTCTGACCCACTCACCACCATATGGTCAAATATGAGTCGAATATAAGCACTTAATTGCGGGTCACGTTCGCCGTTGGCCTACATTAACCTGTGACGGCACTATTTAAAGTAACACTGTGCTGCGTTTGCTTTACTCCGCTCCAGAATACGACCGTTTAGTCATGGAGCAGATGCTTCCACTCACAGTGAACTCCAACACATGTCACCTAGAAGCATGTAAGGGTATTACAGGCGTCTCCAGGATGCTTGCAGATAAGGGGAATCGACCACAGACAGTCTTAGGAGTCTCAACAGCCTAACCTCTGCTACGCTAACCCTGCGCCGATGATATAGCGGCGGAGGTAATCACAATCAGTAAATGTTTGTGTGCACCCGCTTGGCCCCGGCGTTTAAACGTGAGCCAGTCCCGTGCCTCCAGCTCACCAGACGCTCGGATGCACTTGAGGAAGGTCTCGACGTGCCGGTCGCACTTGGCTTCATCAGCATATAAATAGGAAGCGGCTTCGGAGGCTCCCCCGCGACGCTCTCCAAACCGAGCGTGCGCTTTGCTTTCTCTGCGGTCCGCCCCTGGGTGTCAAGAACACATTTGCATTCACAGTTACTTCAAATTACATCATGTCCCCGCGACATGGAGACAACAACCAAGGGCAAAATAGCGATTCGCACATTGGGGGGGGGGGACCAATCGGTTGGGGAGCGTGGGGTCTTCCAGTCACACAAACCCTATGTTAACGTTCAGCCAGCCGTGTAATTGAACCGGGCGGCGAATGTCACTTTATCCGCAAAGTCAGATCGCCGGACATTACGCTAAATTATTTGGAGGGGGACAAATGTGCTCTCTTTGAACATTGGTGGGGACACGTCCCCCCCGGTCCCCCCCAGGGAATTTCGCCCCTGAGAACAACAAAGTGAAACTTACCCTTGTCGGCGTTCTCCTCGGTGGAAATGTATGGGCTGAAAAAGAGTATATCGAAAAATAGATAAGGTTTTAGCAAATCCGTGCGTCTATAGCTTGTGCAAATAGTTGATTTACAGACACAATCTGGCGATGAATCTCAGGGGTGCAGGGATGAGGGGGAAAATAAGCATGTGCACATTTGCGTCATCTTGTTTGTATTCGCGATGGCAAAATTACATCTTTATAAGACATTGGCTTTGACAAGATTGAAGCAATTGAAATCGTTTTTTCAGTGCGCTTCGTATTGCATGTTGTGTGCAGACCCTGCGGGGAGACCGGCTTCACGATTGCCAGAAAGACATGGGCGCCATTAACGCCACGCTGGTCACGCAAACTAGACGTACTCCAGCACACAACAACAAGTGTAGCTCTGCGTCGGGGCTATTATGTAACAATACTAGGGCTCTGTTTGTTTTCCGCTATCACAGCCTGTTCCCGCTGTTTTAATAGCAGACATGTGTATCACTGCTGTGATGAAGAAAATCGCGGTCATGGCTAAGCCAAGGGCGGCGGAGTTGTGCTGCTAACCCCAAAAAAAAG
>JAOPHQ010002518.1:12500-13722 GCA_030340625.1 Merluccius polli | reverse complement strand
TGGCCCTGGTGGTGGATATACAAAAAACGAAGTTGCGATATATTTTGGAATTTATTCAGTCAATAAAAAAAGCAAAAGCTGATGTTTAGAGGGAGAAAAAACAAGAATTTCCCTTCAAAGGTCATGGATTTAACCAATCATTTAGACGGCCAATGAAAATATTGATCATAAAATGGGACAGCAATGCTGGCGTCTGTGGAGCGGTAGATTAACAAAGAAATATAAAATTAAAGAGAGAGGTCAGGAGAGACGCAAACTTTACCACAAACCTGCCATTCAGTCACTCAAACATTAAAAAAAAAAAAAGATGTGTAGATTTTGAAGGTTACTGTACTACTTCAACAGGACAGTGAATTGCACAGATAACAAAACAAAAACAAAAAAATGTTAAAACAATATCTTTGTGGGGGGGGGGGGGACTTTCCAGTCGCAGGAACAATATTAGGGCTGACAGCTAATAAAAAATGGCTGATGATATCGCGGAGAGATGTGTCACAGAAGTGCAGGAAAACGCTGTTCTGGCTGCACAACCCAATCGCCTGCTGCTGGCACCTCTGATGAGTATCTGTGTAATGTCAGACCGGCGTCAGCCCATACAAAAGTACAAGTAGAAATTGGCCTTCAAAAGGAGTCCACAGAAAACTGCACTTTTCTATTCATGAAATTGCTCTCTTCTTTGTAGGATTTCACAGGCGCCTCTGCCTCTATTTCTCCTCGCGACGTGATTGGACGTTGCGTACTCCAGCTGTCCGATCGAGGGACGGTACAAGTGGGGCATAGCGCTCGCCACCCCGCCGTTCATCAAACTACACATCGCTGCCATTATAGCCGTCTCTACAATTATCTTCCCGTGCGGCGGCTATGAAGTCAATTAGTGGGAAAGCCATGCAGGCGCCGCAGGGCCGGCGGGGAATAAGTCAGCCGCGTCCATCAGTCCCGCCGACCGATGTGTTTCTAAGCAGAGCGGCGCGGCGCTCACCGCTAGCACTTTGTCACTCTGCCGGTCATACGGTGCACACACGTAAATACTCAAGTCAAGTCAAATGTGTTTATAAGGTACATTTACAAACCGCTGTACAGACCAGCGCAGGGACATTAACAACATGCACACAGCTGATGATGTATTTTGTGGGAGTGGCCTAGCTGGTGACAGAAAGCGGCGTCTCTGGACAGGTTGTCGTGGTAACAGTGGCAGACTTGGAGTAAAGTAGCTGAAGTTATT
>JAOPHQ010002518.1:0-7500 GCA_030340625.1 Merluccius polli | reverse complement strand
CCCCGCCGTCTGTATTTTCTTTCATTTGTCGTGATATCACAATATCTACAGTATGTTGAGTCGGTGCCTTAAAAATCAGCATTTCTTCACAACGATACCTAGAAGAACCGCGTCCATCGATCAGGAATGTACATTTGAAATGTGAATATTGATGAAGAAACAGAAATGGTTGGTGGCTCCCCATCAGGTCACCCCTCCCTGCCTTCGAGTCCGAGCGCTGCCTAACTGTGCAGCACTTCTAGGTTGTTTTTCGTGCACAGATGAGTGCAACTTCCCCTTTACTGGTCTTTCCAAACACCTCTACCTGGTTAATGTGGCCATAACTTTAGGGGGGCCACACTTTCTCTCTCGTTTTGTGGTCCCTCTCTCTCTGTTTTCTCCCCCCAATTGTCTGCGTACATTAGTTGTCACTTACCTCCGTCGGCTGCCTCATTCAGCAGCCATTCAGCTGATCAAGGATTTCCATAAATGTTGATGTTCTGGTTAATGAGTGGACTCTTCTGGGTCATTAGAGGTGCATTTACCTCCTAAACAGTGGCACCCTCGGCCCAAGGGGATTTAAATAAGGAGGCGATGGGGCAGGGGGCCGAATGTGACCATCATCCTCCATCCTTCCCTCCAGAAAGTGGAGGGAAGGATGGAGAGGGAGGAAGGGAAAGGATGAAAGTATTTGATGTGTTGAATAAATCAGGAATAAAGCAATAAAGGAATTATTTTAGGGAAAGTGAGGAGACGATTAATTTTCTGCTTTGATAAAAATCTGTATGGGCAACGTTTGTCCTATGTCCCATTCTCTTTTTCCTCAACTGCACAAACTAAAAATTAGGATTATCATCTCCTTACTTTCCAAGTATTGTCTTTTCATCTCAGTTCTGTAGAGATAAAGGAAGCAAAACAGCTTATTTACTGTGTTTCTCTGGGGTTTCCTTCCCAGACATTACTAAATATGTAATGCATGTAAACACAATATTTACTTCTTCTTGTGGTCCTCTCTTCCTCTCATCTCCACCTTCACATGCTGGCATACACACACACACACAGCCATTTTAAATTTCATAAACTTCACTCCATCAAGATGAAAAGAAGGAAAATAAATTCCTATGAATCATTGAATGCGTATAATGGGTTGGAGTTAGCCTAGAACTCTAGACGCCCCCTAGTGGCAGCACATGTATTTGGCAGCTAGGTAGGTCTAGCACGGCTCCGTCGGCTTTTTGGTGCTGGAAACACCAAGTATGTCTGACCAATCACAGCGTGAGGGGCGGAGTCGGAAGCCGGGCTACCATGACGACAGAGTTGCAACGGTTCCGTGTTAGAGGTAAACAATGGCTGCTGCTGCTGGCGAACGGCTGTCTTTCCACTCGGCTTTGGCCGCAACTCTTCAATACTTTTTATTAACATTTTATTTGAGAAAAGAACAAAGAACGGCACTGAAGTCTTTCCTCGAAAAGAAATATGTATTCGGAGTTTTGATTAATTATGTAGTCTGACTACGTCACCTTCTTCGTTGCTCTGATTGGTTGTAGCGCTATCCTATTGCGTGCAGAGGGAACTTGAAAGACAACCGTTTATCCCGCCCACACTGCCAATGGAGCTGCGCCAGACCTTACATCTTTCTGATGTGGGTCTGGCTTGCCAGGCTAGGTTGGAGTAACACACGTTCATATAATAATATAATATAAAAGGGGCCGATAAAGCCTACTGGGGCTGGTGTGATGATATGTTTATGCTGTTTTATAAATAAATGTTGCATTGGATTAGTACGCCATTAGAATGGATGTGTAATGGATCCGCCCTAACCGCGCGAAAAAAGACTCGCAGGACAAAAGACGTGAGCTCCCATTCGCGCAAGATTAAAAAGACTATGAGATGAAATGCCCGCGAACGCGATTGGTTAGCGGCCCTGCTAACCGAGCGGTCATCCAAACCCATCCTCGCCAGATAGAAGCGCTTCACTGGAAGCGAAGGAGATCAGTCATGATAGCACCAATGTGAAATATAAGTGTGCTGTCCATATAAATGATATACAAAATTTTAAAGTGGACATGAAACACTGGATGTACTGTAGTTAGCATAATTTTCAAGATGGAGTCCCAAAAAAAAGCTTTAACACACAAACTTTAATCATTACTCATGATTAAAATCATGATGAGTAATCTAAGTTACCTTTTAGTGCCATCTTGCCGTAGCCCAGAACGTGACGCCATGAGGTTGGAAGTTCATTATTTCACTTAGCGAAACTGTTTCATTCATAACGACGTCTGAAGCGTTACTCTGTCCCGCTTTACTTGATAAATAGAAGATCATTAAGATCATGCATGCGTACCTAGATGTGCACGCATGCCGAGATGTGCATGTGTGCTGAGTCCTGCACGCATGCCGAGATGTGCATGCGTGCTGAGTCCTGCACGCATGCCGAGATGTGCATGCGTGCTGAGTCCTGCACGCATGCCGAGATGTGCATGTGTGCTGAGTCCTGCACGCATGCCGAGATGTGCATGTGTGCCGAGATGTGCATGCGTGCTGAGTCCTGCATGCATGCCGAGATGTGCATGCGTGCCGAGATGTGCATGCGTACCTAGATGTGCATGCGTGCTGAGTCCTGCATGCATACCTAGATGTGCATGCGTGCCGAGATGTGCATGCGTGCCAAGATGTGCATGCATACCTAGATGTGCATGCGTACCTAGATGTGCATGCGTACCTAGATGTGCACGCATGCCGAGATGTGCATGCGTACCTAGATGTGCGTGCGTACCTAGATGTGCATGCGTACCTAGATGTGCGTGCGTACCTAGATGTGCATGCGTACCTAGATGTGCACGCATGCCGAGATGTGCACGCGTGCCGAGATGTGCATGCACACCGTGGAATATTGGTTTAACTACGGCGCATCAAAAGGGCACGTTTTTTGAAGCTTAGGTTACTTATGTTCTTCTATATTTTCATTGCAGTATATGTTTCCTTTCTTGTGCACATAAAAACTTTCTCAAAGCGTTCTCATGTGTTAGTTAACGTTTTCTTGGTGTAATCTATTTTTCATACATTTTTTGACAAACAATGCTTTTAAAAAGTGACAAAGGGACAAAATTGGCCATTTCAAAGAGTGGTGGGGACGTGTCCCCGGTGTAGATGACACCTATGGTTGTTACATGTCCCTACAAGCAGCAGGCTGTGTGTTGTCTTTGTGTGTTGTCTTGGTTTGTGTTATTGTAATGAAGGAACATATGCTGAGGAAAACTCAATGCTGTAACCCAACGACCCCATTATTTAAATTGACACACATTTGAATAATGTGTCTCATTTCCTAAAACAAAACAACAAAAGGAGCTGTTTTGAACTTGTGAGGAAAAACTAAACCTTCACCTTCACATACACCAAAATGGTTGAGTAAAGACAGCAGGTGGGATGCATGCAGGATGCGAGCGCATGCAGGATGCGAGCGCATGTGCTCCCATATCCTAGAAACAAAGCAGCGTAACACAGGAAGGTTAGCGAGAGCTAGCAGCTGAGAGGAGACTGGGCCAACGTTGTCATCCGTCACACATGCTCCAGCCCACACCTGCTACGCTAAGCTATGCTACGCTAAACTAAGCTACGTTACGCTCAGATAAGCTAAGCTAAGCTAAGCGGGACGACACCTCACCTATCCGCTTCGATGAAGATGTAGCAGCTACGCCGGCGACTAAACGGCTAATCAAAACGCTAAGCTCATTGTCTCTGGTGGAGACGAATGCTTCTTTATATCGACTTTATGTCATAAGCTGGCGTGACCGATCGTAAACAATGGGCTATCAGACGCTCGTTGTTGGCTGGGTTAGCAAAGCTTAAAACACATCATAGTAAATCTAGTATTAGGCTACTGCCCAATATTTTACTACAGCAAACAACACTTTAACTACAGTGTACAACGTAAATATGTCCCTCGTTTTTCATTTCAGAAATAACAACATCAAAATATTCTGTTCAACCGCCAAAACTACAAATATCCCCGTTTTTCATTTCCAGAAATCTGGTCCCCTTAATTCAGAGCGGAGGGTTGTTTATCATGTCAAACCGAACTGAATTGAATCTTCTCCCCCCGGTTTCCGCCTCAGGTCTCTCCAGGACCTGTCCCGGCAGACGGACCTGCCCTACGGCACCGTGTTGGACTCGGCGGTCTACGACCAGGTCCGCGCCAAGGCCATGAACCCCTTCGAGAGGGACCCCATGTACTCCCAGATGTGGCGCATGATAAACCGCACCGGCGACAACAACGTCGACGAGTCCAAGGAAGGGATCCGCAAGGTAAAGGCTTTCTTTCTTTTTTTTTTGTTTCATTTAGCTTTATTTAACCGGAGGAGTGCAGCGAGAGCGCAGAGCGGGTGGCCATTCATCAATAGCCTACTGGTATCATTTTGTCTTTGAACTCCTAATAGGGTCATAGATCTGCTCCACTCCTGGGCTCCCCCTGCACCGCAATGCTGGACTTTTTCACTGGAGCCATCACTTTAGTGCAAACTTATTTCTAACTTTTTCTCCACAGCCATCACTTTAGTTTAATTTGGTCTTTGGAGATAAAGGCAGGAATGTAATGACAGGAATAAAAAGGTTAGAGGTGCGGTTGGTTTATATATAGCCGTATCAAACTGAATCCCTCTCTGTCACTTTTAATGTGTGTCGCCAATTTGCGTCATTATTATTTAGTTGCCATTCATTCATTGTGTAATCGTGGTGACAATATTGTACATCGCTTTGATGACTTTTCAAGCAGCATTCTCTCATCCTTTTATTCAGTCATGTGCTCTAGCTGAACTCCCTTCCCATGATGTTACTTTTGGGTGAAATCACATCTATGACTAAGTGAGGAATGCGTCACTGGTGGACCTCTGTGTCCGTCGTTCACCGACCGCCACGCCCCTCGCTCAATCTCAGCGCGGCGGCGGCGTATTGACAAACGAAGGCTAGCTGCGGCGGCGGCGCTGTGGTGCGGCGCGTCGACCGGAGGAGGAGGAGCGCGCGGGGGGGGGGGGGGCGGCTAAGTCGCTCTAAACGGTGTTAATGATACATACGCACACACAAGCGCCAAGTTAAACTCCTTAATCCCTGGCATCTCATTAGCCGACGCCGTAAATACCTGCTTGTCTCATTTGTACGCCTAATGTATGCTTTGTGCGCCGCATTGGCCTCCTCCTGCTAGCGAGCGTCTAGCGCTAGCCCCCCCCCCCCCCCCCCCTTGCTGGAATATATTAGCATCCTATATTAGCATCCAATTTGAGCAGCAGCCAGCCTTCCTACATGCTGCAAAGTGTAATCGACGCTTAAGGAGTGTGTGTGTGTGTGTGTGTGTGTGTGTGTGTGTGTGTGTGTGTGTGTGCATGTGCTTAGAGAAGATGAATCACATGGATGTGTATGTGTGTGTGTGTGTGTGTTATGGAGGGCATGTGACATTTATAGGTGTGTGAGTTGTTTGGTGGGTGGGAGGATGTTGTTGGTTGAGCATGTTGAGGGGAATAAGTTATGAGAGTCTGGGTTTATGTGGATGATGATCCTGAATGGAGCAACCTGTGTGTGCATGTGTGTGTGTGTGTGTGTGCATGTGTGTGCATGTGTGTGTGTGTTGGTAGGATGGTCTGGTTCTTTTCTTCCCCTTTCCTCCACCTCACACCCTGCCTGACGGAGGTGACGTCCCCAGAGGGTGAGCCGGGCGTCTCGCTGCGGCGGTAAACAAGGTGACCCGCCGCCGCAGCGAGACGACCTCCCCCCTCTCTTTGAACACCTCTGAAATGGGCCTGTACTGATTTGGTGCTGATTTGGTGCCCCCCCCCCCCCCCCCCCCCCCTCCCCTCCCTCCCTCCCTCCCTCCCTCGTTCCCGCTTCCCTCACCCCTTTTTCACCCCTTCGCTTTTTTTTGTGTGTGTGTTTAAAATACGACTACTTTATTTTGCTTTCTTATTCACAATGGCTGCTTTGCTGCCGCTGTGTGTATCTGGTTTGTTTGTCCTTCTGTTTCTGTTTCCACACCTCTGGTTTCCACTTCGTCCTGTCCTCCGTTTTCCCTCGGTCATTGCTTTTTGTCTCTCTCTCTCTCCCCCCTCTCTCTCTCTCTCTCTCTCTCCCCCTCTCTCTCTCTCTCTCTCTCTGCTTTTATCTCCCTCTCCCTCACTCGTTCCTTTAAAGACACAGAGTGCACTCTAGTGGCTCTGTGTTGTTACTGTGCCTTATCTCCTCCGCCTTGACGTATGTTGTGTGTTGACCTTGTGGCTGTTGCTTCAGTGCCCCCCCCCCCCCACACACACACACACACACACACACACACACACACACACTCACACACATACACACACACACACACCCCTCCAACCTGCGAAAGTAATTAACAGTGAATACTAATGAACCCCCAAGTGTTTGTAATATATCTACAATTCACTCTCCATTTCACTGTTCAGTGAGGAGTACCATGGGAGGCTCACGTGATTTAGAGGACTTGTTGTTGTCAGCACACACGCGCACACGCACACGCATGTGCACACGCACACACACACGCGCACACACGCATAGGAACAAACACTCACACCCACGGTGACAGCTACTGTTTGTCTTCGGTTTTATATTTATTTATACGGCCTTTCTTTGACTATTTATTCAAGTCTATATCCTTACTTCTTACCTCTCTCTCTCTGTCTGTCTTGGTCATTGGTTTTATGAAAGCCTCTTTCTCTTCCCCCTCTCTATCTGCACCCCCCTCCTCCTTGCTTTGTCTCAATGTACCTCTGCCCACTTTGTTCCTCTCCATCTCCGTGTCTCCCCCCCCCCCCCCCCTCTCTCCCCCTCTCTCCCCCCTCGCTCTGCTCATATGTCTCTTTTCCACCTTCCACCCTCTGTCTTTGAGAATAAAGCTCTCCTTGCCCCCGCCGCTACAGCGGTGCGATGTGCGCTATGGATTTTCTCCCACTTCAGATTTCGATCCCCCTGTAGCGCAATAATATGCCGCGTCAAAACAGGTCAAAGTCTCACGCGCTGTCTACTCTACTGTCACGCGCACGCAGGCACACACACACGCATCCGACAACATACAAAGGTGTGTGTGTGCGTGTGTGTGCGTGTGCGTAAGCATGCAAGTGTTAGAGCGAGGAGGCACTTAACTGTAAAATACACACACACACACACACACACACACACTGCTAGCGCTCAGAGGCTAGCCGGTGTCACAGGCTGGTATACCTGTCCCTTCCATTACCGCCGCCCGCTCAAGACCCTCAGGTTTTTTTTCCTCATCTCATCAGCTTGGTGTCAAATGGGATATTATGGGATATGAGGGGCGGATGCCACATGTCACTCGGCGCCCGATTGGAAAAACACAAGGTCTGACGTTTCACACTTAACACTTGAGTGCGAACTCTGTGGCCGGATCTGTGTTTGGATTTCAATTTTTCCCGCAAAAAATACTTCCCGGGAAAATACATCTTTACATCTGAAATGGCGCCGCTGGTTGGAAGAGAAGCCCTTTATGTTGTATGC
>JAOPHQ010002517.1:0-17975 GCA_030340625.1 Merluccius polli | reverse complement strand
GGGGGGGAGGGATTAGGAGAGGCAGGAATGGCCAGCCGGAGACCACAGGCTAGCTGGAAGGAAGCTTGGGATTGGCAATAGTGTGTGTGTGTGTGTGTGTGTGTGTGTGTGTGGGGGGGGGGGGGGGGGGGTACAGGTAGTTACTGTACATATGAACAAAAATGTACATAAAGGCTAAAAGAGGAGGGGGGGGGAGTTAAAGTGATTGGGTAGAATAAGAGAGATCTGTGTGTGTGTGTGTGTGTGTGTGTGTGGTAAGCTCATCTTCCATGTATTTGTATATATATATATATACACGTTATATTCTTGTCATGTTTTTATTTGTATTCATTTATTTGTTCTCTCTCTTCTCACTCCCGAATTGATATTGTATCGCCAGCCTATTCAAGGTCACCCCGTGTAACGTGCGCACATCAACACACACACACATATATTGCGTGTGAACAATTTCAAGTGACACGCGGTACCGTGTGCACGACTCCGGTCATAAAGCGTGCAGCTGCACCGTGCGCCGGTTTTCTTTTTTGTATCCGACTCACGTTAAAAAACACACTAGCGCGTATTTGTAATACCGCAGGCGCTATTGCGGGCAACACGTTTCAGACGCACCAACGCCGCGTGTCCGTTGCGCTCGCCGTATTTGGGAGTGTGTGCCTGTGGAGCCGGATTCACCGCATGTGTGTGTGTGTTGAGCTGATTCAAATGGGAGGTAAAGTGTGTGCTAACGAGCTCCACCGAGGGCTGCTTCGCCGCCACTCCGAGAAACCCACCGAGGGCTGCTTTGCCGCTACGCACGCAGCTCGCAGGAAACTCCAGCGAGCTGAGCCAGACGCTTTTGCACATTGCGAAAATTTATAGCCGAGATTCTCGGTGGCTGCGGACAATGAATGTGAAAGGATACAGGGAGGCGGAGGTGGTGTGTGTGTGTGTGTGTGTGTGTGTGTGTGTGGGGGGGGGGGGGTTGTTAGGTTTGAGGGGGGGTCATATGCTCCTTAAAGAGGTTGTAGGTAAGAATTACGAGCTAATATTTGAGCGTCGTTTGTGAGAAACGGCCTAGCCGTCCCTCAGCTAGCTGCCGCTGTACGAGGCCGATTTTCGATTTTTACACACCGCTCCCGGCTCATTTCCGACCAATCGGGGCATCTCTTTCCCCCGATTGGTTCGGGGGGGGGAATCCGTCTTGCCTTGTCAATCGCGGGTGCGTGAAACGCGACACTTCTCAATGGCGGAGAAACGTAGGGAGGGAGCGGAAGAGGGAGGGGGGGCGTTTTTTGTTGTTGTTGCTCTCTTCCGCTCTTTTCCGCTCTCTCTCTCTTTACAACTCTGACATTTTCCCTATACAGCGCCTTTAATCGACGATGTAATTTCGGTGGATGAAGGAAGAAAACACAAGTGCAGAAGTGCACACTGCCTCTGTGTCCTTAACGGTATAGCAACAGCCCTGGTTGGGTCTGTATAGTGTTCTTCACTTTAATGACTAAGAGGCTTTTTGGCTGTGCAGAGGTAGACCCGCTCCCCCGGGATCATTGAGCAAGAGCAACCCAGGACAAGAGATGCATCGAATGCATTTGGAGCGGTAATCGTCAGCCATGACTCTGCACTGTAGTGCAGGGTCCCCCCCGCTCTATCCCTACCTCTCTCTCTCTCTCGCTCTCTCTCGGTCTGTCTCTCTAGCTCTCTTGCTCTCTTTCTTTGACTCTCTCTAGCTATCCCTCACTCTCTGTTTGTCTCTCTCTCTCTCTCTCTCTCTCGCTCTCTCTCGCTCTCTCTCAGTCTGTCTCTCTAGCTCTCTTGCTCTCTCTATCTTTCTTTGACTCTCTCTAGCTATCCCTTGCTCTCTGTTTGTCTCAATCTCTCTCCCTCTCTCTCCCTCTCTCTCTCTCTCTCTCTCTCGCTCTCTTAACACGTATGATGAAATAGATCAAGGGTCCACTCTCTACTGTCTGAATGAGACACATCATTCTTGTTCTTGTTATTGGTCTTGTTCACAATACAAAAGTGACAAAGAGGGGGAGAGTAAGAGGTAGGTAGAAAGAGAGAGAGCGAGAGAGCAAGAGAGCGAGAGAGAGAGAGAGAGAGAGAGAGAGAGAGAGAGAGAGAGAGAGAGGTGGGAGGGTTCAAAATATTGTTGTCTTCTAAAGGAAAGAGAGGGAGATGTTACCAGCAACCGGAGTTAAAGAGGTATTAAAAGAATGTTAATTGCATTCTCTCTTGACCAATTTCCATGCATCTGAAGGCAATGGGCTTCCGGGCCAATTAATTACAAATTCTGCCCGGCGCTGTCCAGCCTGATTGTTTAGCTCGCCAGATAAATAAGACGCTATCTGAAAGAGAGTGAGACATAGAGAGAGGAAGAAGGAGAGAATTTAAATCAACAAAGGAATGAGGGAGGGATGGAGGGAGGGGGGGGAGGGAGGGAGGGAGGGGTAATGGTGGAGGAAAAGGGAAAAGAAATAGGTAATTACAGCTCCTTAATGATTTCTCCTACATGTTAACAAATGAGCTCAACAGGGGGCGAGGGGGCGGGGGGGGGCTCAGGTAGTCACGCAATTAAGCCTTAAATAAAATATGTCTGGTTGGCGGGAATGGATTTCGGGAAATGACGTGGGGACACAGAGGTGTGTGTGTGTGGGGACACAGAGGTGTGTGTGTGGGGACACAGAGGTGTGTTTTAACAGAGTGCTGTGTGACGCTGCGTAGGATTCCCGCGCGGCTGTGAGTTAACCACAGATGAAGTAAACAATGACGAGGGGCACTTTGTCAAAACAAGCATGAATTAAACATGCGGCGCAGTGGCAGCTCCATGTGTGGTGGGGGGGAGGGAGGGAGGGAGGGAGGATGGAGAGTATGAAGCACATCAACAAAGCGGAGGCGGGAGATTTGGGGAGCTACTAAATATTCTACGGTCACATCAAAGCAGGCCAGGAAAGGTTGTGTCACAGTTGTCAAGGATTGCAGGTAATTATAAATGTGGCATGAGAGTCAGCTGACTTCCTTCCTTCCCAAGGTAATTCATATGTGTGTGTGTGTGTGTGTGTGTGTGACATGTATTAGTAACTACTTGGAAGGCGCCTAGGATTTGTGTGTGCGTGTGTGTGTGTGTGTGTTTTTCTTCAACATTGAAATTAATTTCCTTGGAGCTTGGAGCACTCTAGCCTGTCTGTGACCTCCAACTACCATTGTGGCATTTGTCCCTACTGTGTGTGTGTGTGTGTAGGGTATGTGCGTATGTGTGTGTGTGTGTGTGTGCGTGTGTGTGTGTGTGTGTGTGTGTGCGTGTGTGCATGTGTGTATGCGTGTGTGTATGTGTGTGTGTTTGTGAATGTGGTTGTGTGTCTATGTGTGCATGTGGGTTTTGGAAACACGTGTGTATGTGTGTGTGTGTGTGTGTGTGTGTGTGTGTGTGTGTGTGTGTGTGTGCCCGTCTGCATGTGTGTGTGTGTTTACCACTCTGGCCAGAAGAAGTGAGTCTCGGTTGATCTATTCTATCGCACCGCAGTATTCATCGTTCCTGATAAAGCTGCCTTCACTATCTGATTATAAAGTATTGGGAGATAAATATGACACGGCAGGGGAGCACAGGCTGAGCGAACACCCCGCCGGGCGGAGAGAGAGTCTCAGGGCTCCAGTCCCCGCCGGCCCGCCGCTCCACTCATCAGGAAGTTGGCGAACGTTAAACATTATTAATTATGGATGCATCCCGTAATGGCGTTAGCTGTTTGTTTAGCGTTCGTGTTCAACTGGATGGCGGAGCTGAAGACGCACGGGCAAGGGAGGTCACATGTAATGTGAGCCCCTCCTCTCTGTCTCCCTCTCCCTCTCTCTCTCTCTCTCTCTCTCTCTCTCTCACACTTCTCCAACCCCCCCCCCCCCCCCCCACACACACACACACACACACACACACACACACACACACACACACACACACACACACACACACACACACACACACACACACCCCTTGCTGTCTCTGATCACATGTTGAAAAAAAAAAGAAGAGAGAGAAATCACCAGAATGGGAGGGAGGGAGGGAGGGAGGGAGGGGAGGTAGAGAGGAGGGAAAAATGAGGGACTATGTAAGCAGAAGATTTTAAATAATACATAACCCAGGGAGAAAGATGGATGACAGGGGGAAATATTTCCACCGCTGGGGTTTTCTACATGCTGCACCTTAAGCCAAACACATCAACGCCTACACGCCAGCCTGCACATGTCGGTGCACGGCCGTATACTTTGCACACAATTTACACATCTCGCATGCACAAACACACACACACACACACACACACACACACACACACACACATAAACACACATAAACACACACATGAAAAACAGAAACAAATGCAAACAAGTGCACGCACAGCCTAAACTAAATAATTCACAAATAAATACACTTTGATAAACACACACACACACACACACACACACACACACACACACACACACACACACACACACACACACACACACACACACACTTGGGAAATTACCATCGGGTTCATCATTTGCACTCTCACACAACATCTCTTGGATGGCAGCATCTGCAAGTCAGGGCAACAATATCACACATCCCTCCCCGTCCCAAGGTGAGCCTCTCTGGACTTGGTTCTTCAGCAGCGGTCCCTGGCCAGCGTTGGGGACCAGCTGGTGGGCTTGGAGGCCACTGAGGATCCTCTGGTTATTAGGCATAGAAAACGGAGGACATTGCACAGTGCTGCAGCTGAGACCAAAGCCCCATGGGCTCGTCTGCAGTTTTTAGGTAATGTTTTTTGGGGGTTTTTTGCCCCAAAATTTGTTTAAACAAAGTTATATGTAATATATGTATCGTGATAAAAAGTTAAATCAATTTTATGTTAAATCAAACGCTGGCAGGCTGGGTCTTAGGTATGCTGCCCCACTTTGTACTACCAACCTTCTTATTAATGTTTCTGTAGTTTCAGTATAATATATTTTAATATTAATATTTTAATATTTAGTTTTAGCCCATTGTGTTTCTGTTCATCCGTCGTGACTCTTGTGTGTTTCTTTTTTCGCACATATACACTATAAACCTGGGATGGATGCGCCTAACATTTCCTAGCACACACACACACACACACACACACACACACACACACACACACACACAAAGACACACATAGGCACAACACGCGCAACACAGTCGGACGCACGATACATCATCACAATGAATGCAGGTGTATATGGTTGATGGTGTGTGGCAAAACTGTGCAGACGTGCAACAAATCCCACTATAGAGCAGACTGGGGCCTGAGGAGGGTGTGTGTGTATAATACCAACCACACTGTCTGGGTATCAAACTAGGCCTATAACCACTGGATCCCTTGTGGTGCCGTCTCTAGCGCTGCGACGCCGCCCCCTAGCGGCCGCCCGTCGCCATTACCGCCCACAGCGGACGCTGTCGTCATCCCAGTAGGGAACAGCCCTCATTGTTTTTTTCCCCCCGCCACAGTCGGATGCGCAATTATTTAACACACGAGGCTCGGGGTTTGATCCTGCGCTGCCAATGATCAAGAGTGGTCCCCAAAGGTAGGGTGGTATAAAGTATTTTTGCAATTATTATAATGTATTTATTGTTGCCGTTATTCGCGGATGCCAGGATGCGACCAAAGCCATCAGGCCCCTAAAGTGGGTCTGATGGCTTTGGTCGCAGCATCCGTACATTACTGTTTTCTGGTCCACATTAACGTCTTGGGTTTTGTTGTTGTTGTTTGCATTAATATAACATACAATATAGTGAGCTAAAGCTATTTTTCCTGTTATGTGCGGCGCGATTGCTGTTGACGACAACAACAATGCCCATCAAACATGTCTTGAATTTGGCTCGACTCATGATGGTTGATTTACTAAAGAGGGATGGCCTTCAACGTTAAGATGTCAGATAATGCCTTGGTTTCCCTTATGATGCTAGGACTCACACACACACACACACACGCACACACACACACACACACACACACACACACACACACACACACACACACACACACACACACACACACACACAACAGCATGACGTCACCACTGTAACCCAAGACCCATGTATCCATGCTGCTGTGTCACTGAGCTCCTCAGACCAAGGCCTTGGACCAGGATTTTGCATCTCCACACCTTCATCAACTGTAGGCCTACTGACAACCAGTTAACCCGCCTCCCACTCCTGTTACTTAGTAATAAAAAAACATTTTTCTTTTTTTCCCTCTTTTTCTATAGGGTTTCTTTTTGGGCATTGGAGAGACAGTGCTAGGCTCAGCTGTACGCCCCTCTCTCTCTGTCTCTCTCTCTTTCCCCCACCGCAGCATCAGCACCACCATCAGCAGCATCAGCATCAGCACCACCATCACCACCATGGGCCCCCTGGCTACAGCCGTCCCCCTGCTGCTCTGTGTGCTCCTGGGACCCGTGGCCGCCAGTCAGGCCCCGAAGACAGGTGAGACGGGTTGTGGATTTGTGTCAAAATAATTGACAGCAAAGTGGATGTTGTGATAGTAGTAAAGCGCAAAAATGCTAATAGTATTGTATTATATTCATAGGCTATATATTAAAGGAGCTATAGACGATATTTTGAACATTAATATAGCAGCATCAACTGTTGGCTTTATAAAGATATAGTGGAGTAACGGCATCCTGAGCAGAGAATGAAGGCACGCTCCCTCTGTATGTGTTGTAATCCGAGCTTCGTGCATGAGAGTTCATGTTAGTCTGTGAAACCGCTGCCCCTCCCTGCGTTTAAATAGAGTGGCATCGCACACAGCATTGTAAACAGCGTGATTACCGGATGTAGGTTGTTGGTATAACCCCGCCCAAGCCTGCCATGACAGGCTCTGGGCGGGGTTATACCTTATACTCCTCCCCCCTTCCGCCATCTGCCGCCGTCGCTGCATCCTCTGGGCTTAGCGCCGCCCAAAACGATTGTGATTGGTTAAAGAAATACGAACAAGACGGAGCGTTTTTTCCCCCTATATACCAGAATGATAGTGAGTAGATCCAGACCTTTCTACAGCGCTGGCACAGCGCTAAATCCAAGTATGGAGATACTGTAGGTCTGGCTATGCGAGACTACCACCGAACAAACCACGTTCTTTGGCTAAAAAGGCCTCCGACAAAGAGAGAGATGATGGCTTTTCCGAGATGGAGAGATGTACAGTACATCCTCTTTATCCATCTAGTGGATAAATATCGTCTATAGCTCCTTTAAGTAAATGTAATAATATTATATTTGTGTATACAAAACATATATATGGTAAATGATAATAATATTATACTTTGTATATAATAGGTGTACTGGTATGGCTTTTTAAAAAAAAATATTTTACCAATATGTGGTAAATTATATTTAACTTTTATCTTTCTCGAGAATTTATTCAACAACATAAATGTTTTGAGCGGGGAAAAGGGGCCGTTGCACTGACTCCCCTTAACCACAGACACACGCGCCTCCTCCTCTCGCCGCAGTGTTCCTGGACAAACAGCAGGCCAGCACCGTGATGTCCCGCCACAAGAGGGCGAACGCGGACGGCGAGGAGCAGACCCAAGCGGCCAACCTGGAGCGGGAGTGCCTGGAGGAGGTGTGCGCGTACGAGGAGGCCAGGGAGGTCTTCCAGGACTCCTACCGCACGGTGAGCGTGGCTATTTCAATTGTATTCCTCCCTCCGGCGTGGCGCTGTTTCCTTCTGACACGATAACCTCTTACATCAATGTGATATTATGCACTGCACTATGTCATTCATCGCAAATAAAAACGGTTACTTGAGATTCAACGCAGTGTCTCGTACTCACTCTCATTCTCTCTTCCAGGATATCTTTTGGTCTGTCTATATTGGTAAGTGCCATTTTTGTATTAAATGCTGTAAAGTAGGTCAATCCATTGCTACGTATTAGGTATACGTTAGGGTCTTTTTAAAATACGGTTTGCGAAATGCATTATGAAATCTGCAAAAAATGAAGTGAAGAGTTAGACGAAGTTCCCCCTTACCCCGCCACCATGGTCGGCCTAAACGACGTCTCCTGTGGGTGTCTTGGCCGGTGTCTCCCTCTGGGTGTAGATGGGGACCAGTGTGCAGAGAAGCCGTGCAAGAACGGCGCCATGTGCTCCGACAGCGTCGGCGGCTACGACTGCGTCTGCAAGTCAGGCTTCTCCGGTATCCACTGTGAAAAAGGTAAGGAGACAGGAGAGGTTGCTTTCCTTTCTTCCTTTCTCGCCACTGTAGTGAGTCTGCACTCTGTCCAGTGTCTCGTACAGCACCTCTGTGGTGGGTCCAGTATTGATTATATTGCTGTCATCCTCCTCCGGTTTCTCACATTCACGTCATGTTCTAACCTTATTAACCTAAATCATCTAATATCTCATAATTGCGTATATTTTTGCACATATTTTTTGCACATATAACACAGCAAGCACACATAACTGGATTTGCACGTAATTCGATTTTGGACTTCGTATATAATTGGATTTTGTTTATTTTGCCAGTTATAGTACTTCCCTGTAATATACGTATTGCTTTCTGGTATATTCATCTTTATATATATTTTCATCTTTATTTTTGTTAAGAATTTCAGTGCCCAGTTTGACTCTGCTGTGCATCTGACAATAAAACACTTGAACTTGAACAGCCGACAGTCAAAGTCGCTTTTGCTAAAAAAAGCGTCTGCTTAATGACGTGATGGGAAACGTTGAGGATGTTCCTCTAACTCCCCTCCCGCTGTTTTTCTTCTTCTGTGGTGCAGACGAGACCGCGTGTGTCGTGGACAAGAGCAAAGGCTGCTCCCAGTTTTGCAAGCCGGGCTACGTGTCCTACGAGTGCTCCTGCGCACCCACCTGGAAGCTGGACGCCAAAAACAAAGAGAAGTGTATTCCAGCAGGTACGCCGCCTATGCTACTTAGCCCTGTTTAGTTTGCATACAGCCTTTCTGCAGTCGCATGTGCTTGTTTTACCGAAATATGGTACTAGCATCACTTCCATTTTGTAATGGCCCCATTATTGATTATATGCGTTTAGCCTTGTGAGACCATCCCGATCTCACAATCTGTTTCTCTCTGGAGGTCGGTCTGGCCAGGCTTCATGTTATGCGCTTGTGGCCGAACCACAGTGGTTCTGACCAATCAGAGGAACTACTGGCAGCTATGTGGTTTTTAGGGCGCGGTTTAGGTGCGACGACGACGAGAAGCAACTGTTGTTCCTTGTTCGAAAACAAGAACGGCGGCTCCCAAAGAGGTTAGCGTAGATGCTGCTATAGTGTCAGTTTTATCCGAACTGGAGAGTATTTCATCATTGAAAGAAGAGCAAAGAACGGCACTGAAGGCTTTTCTCGAGGGAAAATATGTTTCTGCTCTCCTACTACGTCATACGGTTCGTTGATCTGATTGGCTGAAGTTAGCCTGTGATAGACAGATGGTTCATCCAATCATCTGCCAAGGATATTTTGAAAGTGCCCGCCCTTTTCCAAACAGTTTCCACGGATGACTTCCCAGATGGTTGTGTGTAACAGAGCATCTGGCGCGTCAGGTTACTGACCATTCTCAGCCCCACCTGGAAGCTGCATTCGATAAAGGCATCTTGCTCATTGAATATATGTTTTTACATTATTTACATGACATATATTCAATTAGCAAGTAATGTCAAATTCAAGTTGATTCAATGAAACTAAATCTCTCTCTCTCTCTCTCCCTCCCCCCCCCCCCCCCCCCCAGTGACCTTCCCCTGTGGTAAGGTGAGCACCCTCAGCCAATGGGAGAATAGGCAGACTGCGAACATGGCCAGCAACTTCGAGGGACTCAGCTGTGGCACCATTGAGTGTCCCTGGCAGGTAGGAACACAACACACACACACACACACACACACACACACGCAAACACACACACGCAAACACACACACACACACACACACACACACACACACACGCAAACACGGATGCACTTCACTAGCCCTTTTCTGTTGGGGTTCTGAATGGGTTCTGAAGGGATTGTGATGTGGGTTCTTCTGGATGGGGTTGTGGATGAGGTTCTGGTGTTGCCCGCAGGCCATCCTGAAGAGCAGTCAGTCAGAGGGCTTCTGCAGCGGAGTGATCCTGAAGGAGAACCTGGTGCTCACCAGCGCTCAGTGTGCCAAGAAGTACAGCCAGGTGGCGGTCGGTAAGTGGACGCGTCGCACAGTGACCGACTACCAGAGACATCACATCAGCAGCTGGCAAAAGAAACACATAGTTCAGTGATATCTATTAAAGGTACAATATGCAAATACTTTTGGGGGAAATACTTTAAGGCTAAGGATCTAGGTTAATGAGGGTGGGCAGGGTTTAGAGAGACTAGGGCGAGGGAGGGGGTGAGGAGAAGAGTGTAATTTAGACTGGTTTGGACTTGCATATTGTGCCTTTAATGTACGAATTGTATTAGCGTAACTATGCCGTTTGTCATCATCGCTATTCTTCAGGTTGACCTTTATTACATATTTGGTGACGTATTATTCACATTATATTTTAATATGATTCTATGTCACAAGCAGGACTTTTTTGCGTTGCCCTGACATTTCTAAGTGCTCACGGGAGAAAAGGCGCAACGCCTCGCTGCAGGCGCTCTTGACATGTTGTCATGGTAACCTTCTGTGTTCGGTATCGCTGTCGGAAACAATTAAAGTCCGACATAGGGCAAACTATAATGGAATATATAAAAAGTGAATGTGGAAAATAACTATAATTAAACGACAGCATGTCTACTATTTAGATGGCACGTTGAATTAATTGTTTCCTATTGTTCAATATGTATAATTTGTTTTAAATCATACCTAAAGGAGGGCAAAGTTCACGTAATATTTGTATGCAGAAATACCCAACAATACCAATACAATGACCCTGGTCATTAAAACCATCTCCGTGAACGCCTACGTGTAACACATTTGACACAGATAAAATGCAACTAAAAAAATGACATTTAAATGCTTCCTTTTTTGAATGTAAGGTGAAAGGTGTCAAACAATGTATGCGTGTCTATGCCCGTGACACACCTCTCTCCTCCCACCGTTTCCAGGCAAGCGCTTCACCGTCTCCGAAGTAGGGGAGCAATTCATGAACGTGAAGGTCGTCCACGAGCACCCGCGCTTCGTGGAGGGAAACCCCGAGAACGACCTGGCCGTGCTGGAGCTCAGCGAGCGCATCATCTTCAAGAAAAGCGTGGTGGCCGCCTGCCTGCCCGAGCCCGACTTCGCGGACCGCGTGCTCACGGCGGGCGCGTACCCCGCCGTGGTCACCGGCTGGAAGGACCCCAAGGAGGGCGCGGAGGTCCAGGGGCACCTCACCCTCAACCACCTGGCCTACGAGCCGCTCCCCAAGTGTCTGGAGAGGCAGCCGGACCTCATGACCAACAAGATGGGCTGCACCTCCCCCAGGGCCCGCGCCGACTGCGCCATGTGCGGCGGGAGCCCCCTGCTCACGCTCTACAGGGAGGTGTTCTTCTTGACCGGCGTGATCAGCCAGCCGCCGGGGGCCGACTGCAGCCAGGGCTACGTCTACCAGAAGGTGTCGCGCTTCCACAGGTGGCTGAAGTCCCTCATGAATTCCCGCCGTTGAGCCGGTAGAGGAGAAAGGAAGGAGGGCGTGGGAGCGATACACGGATGGGAGCAAAACGAAAGGAGAAAAAAAACAGACTTTAAAGGGAATCGGCTCTTGGCGTTTCCATGTTTGTACTTGTAGCTTGGCCCACAAACATGAATCCTATTACCTGCTTTACTGACATATAGGATCGCGAATGTCTAATGTTTTCATCCCACTTCCCCTTACAAAACTCTGTATTAACGAAACTGTATTAATCCCGCTTTTACTTGTGAGGTTACTAACTCGTCCACAAGGTGGAGTTGTTTCTTAGGGACCCGCTAATGGGGAAGCATTCCTGGCACTGAAGCAATGCAGCTAGAAGCAGTGTGTGTGTGTTGTGTGCAGCATGCAGCGTTTTGTGTTGCGACCGGTAGCCCTTTAAGGATCTTCAGACATTGTATTAATGTATATGGATGACATGCAGTCTCACTAATCACCGTTCCAGTGTTACAATAAACCATATGTATTATGTCTGTGTCAAATTGCTTCCTGGCCCCCAACAATGAGAGGATGCGGCTCCATCCAGACGACACATGAATTGACAAAAGCACTTACCCAACAGACTATTATACCGATATTTGCCATAATGCAATGTCTAATGAATGAATAATGGAACTTGGGGTCAATTAATTATTTAGCACCGCCATGTTAATGGGACACGAAAACTAGTCTGCACACAAACTGCAATAAAGAGCAGTTAGTTTAGACCAAACAACATGGTAAAAGGTAATCTTGTAGTGCTGCCTGTTGTGGTTTTTGTTAAAAAAAAACACTTGCCGCCCCCCCCCCCCCCCCCTTCCCCCTGGTGTCACATTCCCCTGTGTTGTCTGGCACACACGCACTACAAGACCTCAGTATTCCCAATTTCCCATATAGCCTCCTCCGGGCGAGACACAGCCAAACACAAGGAGAAAATTAAAGAGAGAGAGAGAGAGAGAGAGGGGGTTTAGGGACGCTGCAAAACAAAAAACCCTGCACTGCCACTTTTGGACGCTTGAAAAGGACAGCCCTGGGAGCTGGGGCCCCTCGGTGGCTGTTGCCATGGCGCTCACCTAGGAGATTGTTTCCTTGCGCCCAAAAATGGGCCCTGTTTCCTTTAGTGGGCCGTCCACTGGAGATTAATTTGACTAGGAGATCCTTCCTTCCCAAGTCTGGCCTGGTTCCCTGGTCCTCACGCACACACAAACGCGCACATGCACACACAAACGCGCACACACACACACACACACACACACAGCTTGAATTCACTAAGCAGTCCTGCTTTATTGTGTCAAGGATCAATATGAACAGCACTGCAAAGGTCTTTTTTAAAATATATTATTATTATTTTGTACAGCCAGGGGAGACAGGAAGGGGAAGGTGAGCGATGAATGGTGCATGAGCCCAAAAATATCAAGAGAATGAGAAGGAAGGGGACGTGACACGAATGTCCAACAGAGATAGAGATGGAGATAGAGAGGGAGGGAGAGGAGACGAGAGGACTGTTGAAGTATATCTGATGAGATAGGAGCAAACTCTGTGCACACAGTGTCTCACTGAGAGGCCTAAGATAGAGAGGGAGAGACAGAGAGAGAGAGAGACACATACACACACACACACACACATGGGGAGAGAGAGAGAGAGACATACACACACATGGGGGGAGAGAGAGAGAGAGAAAGAGAGACACAGACAGAGAGACACAGACAGAGAGAGAGAGAGAGAGAGAGAGAGAGAGACGGACAGAGAGAGAGAGAGAGCGACGGGGAGAGAGAGAGAGAGAGAGAGAGAGAGAGGGGCGGGGATGCGATGGCAGTTTGATGGATCTCTATTAGATGGGAATGAAAAGGCAGAGAGAGAGAAACATGAGCAGGGCTTGTATTGACGACAGTGAACCAACGTGAGAAGGGCTAATGCAGGAGCTACATGGCCCGCGATATGGACAACACATCACGCTGCAATTGGTTGTTGATATTGTTATTAAGTCAACTTGTTCCATGGGCTTAAAATCATTGCTATACTTATATAACACGATGACGTATAAAGCTGTATGACTTTACATTTGTCTGGTAGTTTTCGAAGACACAAAAGCCATTATAGGTATTCATTTATTTCCATGGCATCCATTGTATATCAGCATATTATTTGTCACGAGATATAAATGTGATCTATTGTGCAGGTCTAACTCAACACCGCATACCTCTGACACATACATAGGAAATAATGAGTGTTGATAAAGTGGTGTGTGTGTGTGTCGGGTCCTTTTCATCTGTGGGTACTGCAAATGTCCTACTAAATCAGTAATGTGTCACTTTCCCCCCTAAACACTCAAACTAACATCATGCTGGGTGCTCAAATCTCCCTGAATCTAATCTGTGTGTGTGTGTGTGTGTGTGTGTGTGTGTGTGTGTGCCTGTGTGTGTGTGTGTGTGCGTGTGTGTGTCTTGGGGGTCCAGGGGATAGAGCATTAAAACAGAGGGATTATCTGTCTGCGTGCTGTCTGGTCTGCTCCTATGAGTTTTGGGGGAGACGTGCGTTGCGTGTGTGTGTGTGTGTGTGTACACAACCAAAGCAAATCGACAGCCCCCTAATGACTGTGGCTCATCGCGGCCGACTCTTCCCCGTCTGCGAGGGCATGTCTATAATCTACTCAATTCAGACTTTTATCCAACGCAACGAATTCAGATACATTGACAAGCAGGTAAGAGGAGGGGGGGGAATCAAAGACCTCATCCGCCACATTATCCCGCCACCCGTCGTGCATTGTAAATCCCCTATGCTAAATCCATATGCTAAATCCCTTCCCTTTCGGGAACCTCTGCCAAACACATTTTAACACGGCATTGAACACGTGAATAATGACGCCCCTTGCACTGCCCGAGAAAGTCCGCTTCCACTTACTGACATTATTGCGCAACAGGGCAAAGGTGATGGCCCTCCATGAGTGACATCTAGAGAGAGAGAGAGAGAGAGAGAGAGAGAGAGAGGGTGGGATTCGGGGTGAGATATACAAAACAAAAGAAGGGGGGGGGGGGGGGGGGGGAGGAAGCAAGAGAGATATAAAGTGAGTGAAAGGCAGAGATATAGATTGTGAAACGTGGAGAGAATGAGTGTACACAGACAAATAAAGAGAGTCAAACCACTACTACTGGTTTACTTTCCTTTAGTTTCAGCGGTCCTGTGTGGTTTCAACATAATGTTTTTGAGGCTGTGATCTAGCTCATACGTAGCGCTGTGTTGGATTAAAAAACACATCAACGCAACAGTTCAAGGAATCAGCAGAACAAACACACATCTCGGGTCCTGCGTGACAGTCCTAGATTTCACACTGAATTACAAAAAATGGACATATTAATTTTCGCCTTCGGCCGGCCTTTTCAAAACCACATGCCACCTGGCGACCAGCAGTGTCGTGTGGAGGACCGGTCCTGAAGTGGCCTTTATTCCACTGACCCACCCCCCCCCCCCCCCTAGCAGTTTTAAATCCCCTCCACAGCTATAGAGGAACCTGAGGGGCTGTCAACCGCTCTTCAAAGCTCACTCAATGGAGAGCGCTGTGGTCCATATGGCTGCCCTGGAAGATGACAGATAAGACGGTGTGTGTGTGTGTGTGTGCGTGTGTGCGTGCATGTGTGTCTGTTTATCCTTGATAATTCCCATTCATTTATTTGTGAACTATGCAGTTTGTTTGTGTGTACGGCGGTGTTAATGCATGTTATGTGCATACCTTAGTATTCATGTGTGCATGACTGAAATACCGCGTGTGTGTTTGTGTGTGTGTGCGTGTTTGTGTTTGTGTGTGTGTGTCTGTGTGTGTGTGTGTGTGTGTGTGTGTGTCGGCCATGCACGTGCAGTAAACAACCCATAAAGGTTGCTTAAGTTGTCCTGGACGAGGTCACATTGACCTGACCTCTCTCTCTCTCTTCTCCTCCTCCTCCTCCTCCTCCTCCTCCTCCTCCTCCTCCTCCTCCTCCTCTCAGAGAACTATACTGGTGCTGCTGGGGGGTGGGGGGGGGGGGGTTCAGTGTTTGTGACTTGGCAGTCCCCAAGTCACAACCTTTTTTGTCCCCCAAAGGCCATGAGAACCGAGGGGGTCCCGGTTACACACCGGCTCTATGGGAGCAGAATAGCCATATGGTAAATACCGCCGCAACGCAAATACCACCACAGGTCGCTTGTTAATCGGCGGGTTCGTGGGTCGGGTCCGCCTGGTTGTCAAGGACAGATGGTGCGTTCTATTTGTCTCGTAATCGCGACTTGCAAGCTCGGGTGTGACGTCACGTCCGTCTCGGAGAACGAGTGACCCCGGGTTATTGCGTTCTATTTGGCACACAACGAGACGAGTCGGAGAAAAGACGGACGCCTCCAGGGAAAGTCGCTCTTGTGCTCTAGAATCGGCATTGTTGTCATAGCAACATGGAGCGTCTCTAGCCAATTTCAGCTGCACGAGCTACAAAATAGGCGGTATTTTAACACATAATAAGACTGTAACGACATGCCTATAGGTAACAGTATACAGTGCTATGTGTACGACGTCGACTTCTTCATTTGGTTACAACAAAAACACAAGTGCTTAAAATAGTAGAAAACCACAATGTTTACTTACGTGTGTTGCTCGGAGTTGTGACGAATAAATAACAGTATATGTATCAACAGACTGTAATATCCTCACATAGCCACAAGGGAACAGGAACAAATATATAAGCTGTATTAACTGCACCTGGCCACCAGATGGCAGCACACATAGTACACTGGGGGCGGGCGCTCAACACTAGCCAATCAGAGCATATTATGCGTCATAGAGGCCACGCCTGCCCAGGTACTACCAAACCACACAAGCGGGAGAGGGGAGAAACCCTAGAGGCCGCGTATCTGTTAGATATCCGGCTAAGGGTCGCTCCACGCGTGAACTATACAATACCCCTCCATTTGCTTCATAGATAATAGACCTAAAGCTAAACAAATAAAGTTATTTAAAAGCGATCCTGTGTCGGCAGCCTTCTTCCTCAAAGAACAGCACAACAACAGTGCTATGTGTACGACTTCTTCATTTGGTTACAACAAAAACACAAGTGCTTAAAATAGTAGAAAACCACAATGTTTACTTACGTGTGTTGCTCGGAGTAGCCATCTTTGTTCTGAACTCGGGGTCCTCTGAGTTCAGACGAGTTGGCGAGTCTATTTCCGACCTCGGGGGGGCGTTCTGTTTGCAACTTCCGGTTCGTAAGTCGGAAATCCGACTCGCAGATCGAGTCGGGTGGACAAATAGAACGCACCAAGAGGCACACATGTAGCTTAGCACGGCTAGCTAACACTTACAAGCACACGCGCAGCTTAGCATGGCTAGCTAACACTTACAAGCACACGCGCAGCTTAGCATGGCTAGCTAACACTTACAGGCACACACGTAGCTTAGCACGGCTAGCTAACACTTACAAGCACACACGTAGCTTAGCACGGCTAGCTAACACTTACAAGCACACACGTAGCACAATTACAATTGGACTACAAATGATTCCAATTGTTGTGTGTGTGTGTGTGTGTGTGTATATGTGTATGTGTTTGTGTGTATGTGTTTGCGTGTGGTGTGTGTGCGTGCGCGTGTGTGTGTATATGTGTATGTGTGTGTGTGTGTGTGCGTGTGTGTATTTTAGCAACCTGTGATCAAATTAGACTAGCCCATCCTGCTCATTCTTAAACACCTGCATCCTGTCATAGTAGACACTTCCTGTGACCTCACATCCGCCCCATCCTTCCATCCATCCATCAGCCAGTCAGAGGAAACCGCTGAACCCTGAAGCCTCCCTATTGGTCGATACCGTATGTCCCATCTCACAGTCCCACAGTCCCCATGTAAGTTCATGATTAAAGTGTTAATTCTTCGTGTTTCATCTTTTCTATCTTTGTAAACGCCATATTTGACACTTGGTTCAAACTATTTTTTGAGGTTTGGTGACAACTATTCACTATATTTGCTGTGTAACAACCCCTATGTGTATTTTACATTATATCATATATATCACCACGTATATATCATATATATATATATATACATATATATATATATCACCGCACACTAACTACACTAACCCCTCTATACCAAAAACGCGTACCGCGAGCGTGTTTTGTGGTGGCGGTCGTAGTTTTGTGGCTCATGCCTATGGAAGTCACGGTGGAGGAAGTGTTTGAAGATCACCCCCCCCCCCATTAAAAGTTACAACCAAACCAAACCAAGCAAGCCAACCAGGCGGGCAGGGCTAAAGTTAGTTTAACAGCCTGCCAGCCAGACTGAGCGCTGCTATATCAGTCGGCGAGGAAGCCTCAAACACGATCACGACGTCCACCGAGAGTTACCTCGTCACCCGTCTATAAATACGGGAGGCATCAA
>JAOPHQ010002516.1:0-15480 GCA_030340625.1 Merluccius polli | reverse complement strand
ACGCCTCTCTCCTTTCTCCTCCTCTATCCTCTCTCCTCCTCTCTTCCTTCTCCTCGCCTCTGTCTCCTCAATCCTCTCTCTCTCTCTCTCTTTCTCTCCTCATCTCCCATCTTCCTCCCCTCCTTTCCCCCTCTCTTCTCTCTACGCCTCTCTCTTTTCTCCTCCTCTATCCTCTCTCCTCCTCTCTCCCTTCTCCTCGCCTCTGTCTCCTCAATCCTCTCTCTCTCTCTCCTCTCATCTCATCTCATCTCTGCTGCTCTCTCTGTCCTCTCTCTTCCTCCCCTCCTTTCCCCCTCTCCTCTCTCTACACCTCTCTCTCCTCCTCCTCCTCCTCCTCCTCCTCCTCCTCCTCCTCAGCCGTCTCCTAATGTGGAGGTGCGTGGGGCCCCTGGAGGAGCCCTGCAGGTGGCCCCCAGGGATACGTCAGCCTCTCCTACGAGGTGTGTTTTATGAAGGTGAGATTAGTGCGGTTCAGTACTTAGTGTGTTTTAACGGCACCAGGAGGATATATAAACTACAGGCCTGCTATCAATCAGAGCACATCTCACCCTCAGCACACACACACACACACACACACACACACACGCGCGCACACACACACACACACACACACACGCCCGCGCGCACACACACACACACACAGCACACACACACACACCACACACACACACACGCAGTCAATTAAACTACTCTCACTCACTTTAATTTATTCTCTCTCTCTCTAAGACTCTCTCTGTCTCTCTCTCTCTCTTCCATTCGCACTTATGCTCACACACACACGCGTGTGCGCACACACACACACACACACACACACACACACACACACACACACACACGCACACACACACACACACACACGCAGTCAATTAAACTACTCTCACTCACTTTAATTTATTCTCTCTCTCTCTAAGACTCTCTCTCTCTCTGTCTCTCTCTCTCTCTCTCTTCCATTCGCACTTATGCTCACACACACACGCGTGTGCGCGCACACACACACACACACACACACACACACGCACACACACACACACACACGCGCGCGCACACACACACACACGCACACACACACGCGCACACACACACACACACACACGCAGTCAATTAAACTACTCTCACTCACTTTAATTTATTCTCTCTCTCTCTCTAAGACTCTCTGTCTCTCTCTCTCTCTCTCTCTTCCATTCGCACTTATGCTCACACACACACGCGTGTGCGCACACACACACACACACACACACACACACACACCTCTCCCCCGTGTGTGTGTTTCTGGGTGTTTCCTGCAGTAACTCACGGGGCAGCCATTAAAGCTGCCAGCTCTGTTTCTCAGGGCGTCTCCCCCGGCGACCATTCATCCTCTAACAGCATGCTAATAGGCTAACAAGTCAATCACGCTAGCCTAGCCTCCATTCATCCTCTAACAGCATGCTAATAGGCTAACAAGTCACTCACGCTAGCCTAGCCTCCATTCATCCTCTAACAGCATGCTAATAGGCTAACAAGTCAATCACGCTAGCCTAGCCTCCATTCATTCTGTATCAGGATGCTAATAGGCTAACAATAGGCTAATAGGCTAACTTTAATAGAACTAGAAATATAAATAATAATTTAATTAAATAGAAAATGTAAAAAAATAACATGAAGAGTGAGGGAGTGAGGTAGTGAGGGTTGAGGGGATGAGGGCCGAGGGGGTGAGGGTCTAGGGGGTGAGGGGATGAGGGCCGAGGGGGTGAGGGGGTGAGGGGTTGAGGGGGTGAGGGTGGAGGGGGTGAGGGGTTGAGGGTCGAGGGGGTGAGGGGGTGAGGGTTGAGGGGGGTGAGGGTGGAGGGGGTGAGGGGGTGAGGGTTGAGGGGGTGAGGGTCGAGGGGGTGAGGGGTTGAGGGGGTGAGGGTTGAGGGGGTGAGGGGGTGTGGAGTGAGAATGTGAGTGGTGTGGTAATAGCAGTAAAAATATAAATCACAATTAAATGAAATAGAAAATGTAATAGAACATTGAAAGTTAGTGGAGTGAGTGGATGGGGGTGAGGAGGGTGAGGAGGGTGAGGAGGGAGTGAGGCGGTAAGGGAGTGAGTTTGGGCGAGGAACAGGAAGGGGTCAGGGGTCCTTTCCATTTGACTTGCTCTTTGCAGAGGTCATCCCAATCAGGGCCCCTGGCTTCAGGGCCCTGACGTTGTCGTGGTTACCGCTCTCGCTTTCGCCACGCGCACTCCCCCGCAGCGCGCACTCCCCCGCAGCGCGCACTCCCCCGCAGCGCGCATGTGGTTTGACCAGAACAACAGAAACACGTACGGCAGAAACGCAACGACAGACTTTCTCCCAGAAAGCAATGAATTTCCCGGTGACAATCGAAACCATTTCACAGCCGGCTTCGCCATCCGCAACTGTTGCATCATGGGTAACACGGCGGTCTGTGCTCCTCTGTCCCGGATACATAATAAAGCGCCGCTACACGCTGGAGTAGCGCTACTAGCTCGTAGCTCGATGTTCCCCCCCCCCCCCCCCCCCCCCCCCCCTCTCACAGTCCGTCGCGGTAACAGAAGCACATCCACGTCCACGCCTGTCGAGACAAGCGCACACGCGGTCGAACACGCGGTTCGAGGCGCGGGGGGGGGGGGGGGGGGGGGGGGGGGGGGGGGGGGGGGGGGGAGGGGGGAGTTTGTTAACATGGTGGCATTGATTATTTGGCCGGGCGAGGGAGACACTCAGCCCTCCGCCGCTATACGCCCGCCACAAAGTCACGGCGAGCGAAAGCTCTGTCCGTACATAAGAGACTACATTTTAAATAGCTTTTGTCATTAATGCTTTATTAATTGCCCGGGGGGCAGGCTGGCGAGGGGTGAGGGGGGTGAGGGGGGTGCGGGAGACGGGTGACACTTTGAGGTCAACGCGTTCGCCTGCTGCGCTGCGCGCCGCGCACACGGAACAAAATGGAGGACAATCAGCCCAGGGTGACTGCTCCCCTCGCGAGAGGGAGGGAGGGAGGAGGGAGGGAGGGGGGGGGGGGGAGGGGGAGGGGGGGGGGGGGGGGAGGGGGGGGGGGGGGTCTCTCTCTCCCTTTGTTCACATTCACTCAGACATGCATGCATGCACACACACGCACACACACCCACACACACGCGCACACATGCGTGCACCGCACACACACACACACACACACACACACACACACACACACATGCCCATGCATGCATGCATGCATGTATGCACACACACACACACACACACACACACCACACACATACACAGACATGCATGCATGCATGCACACCGATGCACTCACATAAGAAAGCATGCACGCCCAAACCAAACAAGCACACACAACACACACACACACACACACACACACACACACACGCACGCACACACACACACACACACACACACACGCACGCACGCACGCACGCACGCACACACACACACACACACACACTCATTCTATTTTTAAAAGTGTTGTCGTTCTCCATGTGAGTTGTGTTAAAGATGAGCCGAGCGGCGTGCGCCCGCTGTGTTCGGATGCTCTCTGCGCTCCCGTGTTTGCTCGCCGCATTCATAATTCATCGCATATATTTCGACAACCGCGTTGGTTTAGGGAGCGCGGAGCCGGCGAACGTGTTCAGGGGTGGATACGCTTTTTATTCCCAACATCTTTAATATATAATTACTTGGATACACTGTTTTATTTACCAACCACATCCCCCTCCCAGCGGTTACTAGGCAACTTTGGTACGGATGCAGATAATGTCTGAGTCTTGGAGTTATTATTATTTCCGAAACACATCGACGTTCTTTATGCTCCCCTTCGATCGGTTTGAAAGGTGTAGATGGATGTGTCCATGTTTGGAGCAGGTAGGGGTTAGACAGTACAGAGACGGGTCATTAAGGAGCAGGTAGGGGTTAGACGGTACAGAGACGGGTCATTAAGGAGCAGGTATGGCTAAGACAGTAAGAGACAGGTCATTAAGGAGCGGGTAGGGGTTAGACAGTACAGAGACGGGTCATTAAGGAGCAGGTAGGGGTTAGACGGTACAGAGACGGGTCATTAAGGAGCAGGTAGGGGTTAGACAGTACAGAGACAGGTCATTAAGGAGCAGGTAGGGGTTAGACAGTACAGAGACAGGTCATTAAGGAGCAGGTAGGGGTTAGACAGTACAGAGACGGGTCATTAAGGAGCAGGTAGGGGTTAGACAGTACAGAGACAGGTCATTAAGGAGCAGGTAGGGGTTAGACAGTACAGAGACAGGTCATTAAGGAGCAGGTAGGGGTTAGACAGTACAGAGACAGGTCATTAAGGAGCGGGTAGGGGTTAGACAGTACAGAGACAGGTCATTAAGGAGTGGGTAGGGGTTAGACAGTACAGAGACAGGTCATTAAGGAGTGGGTAGGGGTTAGACAGTACAGAGACATGCCATTAAGGAGCAGGTAGGGGTTAGACAGTACAGAGACAGGTCATTAAGGAGTGGGTAGGGGTTAGACAGTACAGAGACAGGTCATTAAGGAGCAGGTAGGTATCTAAGTAGGTAGCATCTTAGCTCAAGGATGCCGGGTTAGACGTTGGACATCACACCCAGGACTGTCCATCAGTCCTCAGTCTCACCTGGACGTCCGAGGTGTCCCTCTGGCAGTTCCTCCAGGACCGGGCCACGGAGGAGAAGGTCCGGTCCGGGTGGTCCAACTGGTTGTTGTTGGAGCTGAGGAGGAAAGTGGTGAAGGGCTCCTGAGGGATGAAGAGAGAGGTAGAGAGAGAGAGAGAGAGAGAGAGAGAGAGAGAGAGAGAGAGAGAGGGTGAGGGTGAGGGGGGGGGGGGGGGGGAGAAAGACAGAGTGACAGACAGAGAAATAATATACATTCATTCCTCCACCATCAGGTCCAGTTCATAAGCCTCGCGGTTCTCAAACTCATTTCCCGGTCCACCGTCAGACCTCACCTCTAATAATTAGCTCCCCGTTCCAAAATGCACAGGATGGAAATTCAAAATCCTAAACCTGCCTTTTCGATGTCCTGTTATTTTTTTTAATTTTGCTTAGTTTCATGTGGCAGACAAAAGGGCTCTTTATGGGGTTTAAGAGTTATTTACTGTACCGGAGCCTGGGGGATGAATTAGCGTTCCCCCGCTCGCAGTCAGCCAGCGCTTTAATTGGCCGGTATTTGCGTTCGCTGGGCTGTGGTTGTGGACACAGGCTGGGACAGATCAATCACTAACTAGAGGGAAGAAAGGAATTAAAGAACAGCCAATCAACTCCCATCGGGGAAATCTCCCTCCCTCCCTCCCCTCCCCTCCCCCGCTCCCCCCCCCCCCCCCTCATCACACTCTCTTAAAATAATAAACTGACTTTCAAATGCGACAGGGGGTCCGGCTGTCTGATTCGAGAGGTGAAACTATACAGAGACAACTTTTTTGTGTGTGTGTGTGTGTGTGTGTGTGTGTGTGTGTGGGGGGGGGGGGGGGGTAGGGATTATTCCCATGATGCACTGCTTCCCCTCCTGTGTTACCCTGAGCTCCTGAGTCCCATTTAACTGCTTTCCTGGAAGTTACGATCCCTAATCCACTTCTAAATCTAAATTATAACCTATCGTCGGATACATAAAACCACAGATGACGTTGAATGACGATCAAGTTGTTTGTCTTAACCGCGTTCGGCTCCAGGAACCAATCAATCCACACCACCCCCCTAAGGGGTCTACATGACAGTCCATAAACCACTTCACCAGGTCAAGTTTGGTGTGCATACTGATGAAGGGCATTCAGATTAATTAACATGCAAATGTTTTTACCTCTTGTATGATTGACGTCTCATGGTTTGTATTTGTCTTTACATGGTGTCTGCAGCGCGGTGTACTGACCACCAGGAAACAGAGGACTTATCTAATCTCAACGGGCCTTTCCTTAAATAAATGAATAAATAAATACAAATATGTCAGGTGACTGGCGTGTCAGCTCTCTTCCTGTTGTTCCCGCTGCGGTTCGATTGAGACGTCAAACGACCACTTCCTGTGTGTCGCCCCGGCGGTGTGACGGAGGAACCAATCGCAGGGTGTGACAGCTGCCAATCAGGCTGTAGCGGAGCGGGGACCCGGAGGTGGATCTGTACTCTGAGCTGACTGTCATCTCTCAGGCTCAACCACACCATCGCCTAATGACCACATTTGGCGCACACGGGCAGCGGGACACGTCACGTTTCAATATATGAACACATTACAACATGAACGGCTGAATTATTTATATCACACAGACTGCATTTAATGACGCTACACTGTGGGCTAACAAGAACAAGAACTAAAATAAATTTAAAATAATAAAAATATGACTGTGCTAGAAATTAATGAATGACTTATTGATGAATAGATGGATAAATGGATGACTATCATGTGATCACATCAACATGCAGCCGGTATTGTGGTGATGTTGGTACCATGATCATGGTAGTCATGGTGATGGTAGCCGTGGTGATGATAGTTATGGTGGTAGTCATGGCGATGGTAGTCACGGTAATGGTATTCACGGTGACGGTAGTTACGGTAGTCATGGTGATGGTAGTGATGGTCGTCATGGTGATGGAAGTCATGGTGATGATAGTTATGGCGGTAGTCATGGTGTTGGTCGTTATGGTGGTAGTCATGGTGATGGTATTTTTAGCGGTAGTCATGGTGATGGTAGTCATGGTGATGGTAGTCATGGTGATGGTAGTCATGGTGATGGTAGTCATGGTGATGGTAGCCATGGTGATAGTAGTTCTGGCGGTAGTCATGGTGATGGTAGTCATGGCGATGGTCACGTCGTCGTCACTCACGAGGCGGAGCAGCCAGCGCAGCACGGAGGCCGAGGAGGAGTAATGCTGGCGGTAGTGACTGGGCGGCGCCGGCTCGTCCTCCCAGGCGTCGTAGCGCTCGGCGTAGAACGCCGCGCGCTTCGGGTTCAGAGCCCCCACCGGCTGGGAGGAGAGGAAACCCACGTCAGATATTAGAGGATGTGTGTACAACATCTAGTCATTCAGACACAGACACATTCATCTGAAGAGGCGTGTGTGGCTGCTGGGAACAATACAAACAGGAGGAGAAGGAAGGAGTGAACTGTACTTTTTTCCATGAGTAAGGCAGATTTTGAAATGGCGTGTCATGGCTAATCCACATCCCAGCGGGTGGTAAAATAGCCCCATTAACAGGACGCCATTAGGGCAGGGAGACCAGTGCAAGGCACCCTGGGTAATCTGTCTGTCTCAGACCCCATTTCTTCTGGCCAAACCCCTACAACTAAAAGTTCCTGTCTTTCCGTCACCGTGTCTCTGGATTTATGGGTAGGGGAGGGGGAGGCGGGGGAGGAGCGGGTGAGGAGGAGGAGGACCAGAGAGAGAGCAGCGTCTCCTGCTAAATGTTCCAAGAAGTTAATCCTCCTGGGTTAACCCTGGCTGACCTGGTTTACACCCCCGCCCCCTCACACACACACACACACACACACAACCCAGACGCAAACACAAACACACACACACACATACACACACACAACCCAGACGCAAACACAAACACACACACACACACACACACACACACACACACAGTACCAACTACTGCTGGAATTTCGGTCAACTTCCAGGTCGGCCAAAACGACTCTCAGCTTAGCTCGGTTATTTACTGAGACAAAACACGACCGACCGACTGACAGCTCTGTGAGGAGACGCTTTCAGATCCGGAATCGTCTCCAAAACGGGAAATTCACATTTAAAAAGAAATGTAAACAAAAATACTAATACACAGCGTTCGTTTTTTTCCCCATCAAAAGTGAATTACAGCCCAGCGTGGGATAACCTTTCACCAAATAAAAAGCGTCGTATTTATTGAAAACAATGCCTTAACCGGCCTTAAGCACGGCAGCGTTTTGGCAGCAGGTGTGGGGTTCATGTTATTAGTTAACCACCAACATTCACGACCGACTGGCAACGCCGCCGACCCCTGACCTCTCGCTGGCTGTTTCGTTTGAATGCTCCAACAGACTCGCTCTAATTACCAAACGTTTAAGGCTGAATAAATTGCTTTCTCTGCCTTTTCAATCAGCTCTCTGCACCGCGAGGCCCGAACTGTCGATATTAACGTACCGGCAGCCGCCGCCGCGCCCGCAGGCATCGCGTCGTAATATAATCAATGACAGACGCCATCCTTACGTTCACCGCAGGAGTCACGGCAACCCACCAAAACAAAACCATCAAATCAAAAGGCTGTCGTTTCTGTCTGACGTTATTGGGTTAGGGGGGGTTTTATGTAATACTTATTATATTTTATTATATTTAGCATTTCACATTCTAGGGTTTATATTATAACCAGGTTTTTCCACGCACGCTCGAGTCGTTAACCCTGCGAAGGAAAAACCGAACGGCTATTTCATTTCCGGCCTATTGTTATTTTCTACTGGGTTTTATAGATGAATACGTTGGGCTGCCGTTTTTAAAACGTCAGTCGTGCCGGTGACAGGCGGGAGGGCGTGGCGGAGGTTTTATTGGGGTCCGCGTGGATTTACGGGGTGATAATTGTCAGCTGCGGTCCGTCTACGTCGAGCGGACCGCCGCGCGTCACGCCACGCTCCGTACGACCAGCGCCGGCGGACGCCAACATGGCGGTTTGAGAGTCTCGGGGCGGCGTCGCGTCGCGTGCAGGACGTCGTGAGAAAAAGAGCGCCAACCTGACTTGTGTTATTAAAATAAAATACACAGCATTTTAAACTACGATTACTATTTAGTCATTCATCAGACGCGCTTCCAGCTAAAGCGACTTAACAGTTGCTCCGACGCGCCATTCGAATATGTTGTGTGATATTAAGATTAAGATTTACTTTTATTAATCCCACATTGGGGGAAATTCTTTTATCACTCATGATGGTGGAGTGATAGGCTGCCATGTTGCGGCGCCAGGGAGCAGTTAGGGGTTCGGTGCCTTGCTCAAGGGCAACTCAGCAGCAGCAGCGTCCCAGGAGGTGAACTGGCACCTCTCCAGCCGCCAGTCCACACTCTGTACTGTGGTCCGTGCTGGACTTGAACCGGCGACCCTCCGGTTCCCCAAGCCAAGTCTCTACGGACTGAGTGACTACTGCCGCCCCCATTACATTAAGCTTAACGCTTAATGCAAAAACACACATCCAGGAAAGTTTGGGCTGAATGAATATATTTGAATCTAGCACTGGTTCAAAACCCAAAGTAAAGACTGTGCTGTTACCATAGCAATTACAGAAATTACATTTAAAACACAACGGTTTCCGTCCTCGGACTCCCTCTCTCTCTCTCTCTCTCTCTCTCTCTCTCTGTGTAGTACTAAAGCAACCAAGAAATGTGTGTTTATCTCCTCGGCAAAGCGAGGAGCATAAGCAGCGGCTGGCGTTCACACTCGACTAAACAACAGAGGCAACAAGCCGAGACAGCGCCGAGTCGCTCCTCCGCGAAACACCTGACCCGCCGAAATCTGCACAAACAGCGCAGCAAACTGTGATCAAACTTAGTTTCCACTATCGCTTCTAATTAGCATCAGCCCAGCGGCGCCCCACGCCGGCCCAGCACCAGCACCCACGGTGCGGGGGGAGGGGGGCGGAGAGAGCCGGGGAGATAGATAGAGAGGGAGGGAGAGCGGGGGAGGTGGATAGAGAAGGAGGGAGAGAGGGCGAGGGGGAGGAAGGAGGGAGATGGATAGAGAAGGAGGGAGAGGGAGAGGGGGAGGAAGGAGGGAGATGGATAGAGAAGGAGGGAGAGGGAGAGGGGGAGGAAGGAGGGAGATGGATAGAGAAGGAGGGAGAGGGCGAGGGAGAGGGGGAGGGAGATGGATAGAGAAGGAGGGAGAGGGAGAGGGGAGGGAGAGAGAGAGGAGGGAGAGGGAGAGAGAGAGAGTTTGTTACTTCCAGGGGAGATGCACGCTGCATTTTATATTTTAAAAGGAAATTACATTACAGTATGTTGCACAGTATGTCTCTCTCGCTCTCTCTCTCTCTCTCTCTCTCTCTCTCTCTCTCTCTCTCTCTCTCTCCCTTCCCCTCTCCCGATCTCCATCTCTCTCCCTCTCTCCCTCCCTCTCTCTCTCAGTAGTGCTTGTGTGTGTTTTTCTGCTTTTCTCTTCAGAGACAGAGCTTCTGCCAGCTCCAGTCTAATCTAATCAGGGCTCCTCGCAGTCACAAGCAGGCAGACCAGCTCCCAAACAGCCCCCCCCCCCCCCCCCCCCCGCATACACACAAACACACACACACATGAGAAAGTAGCATCCTAGTAAGAGTCATTACCCACCATGCACCTCTTTATGGTTCTGAGCCATTGCGCTTTTACTTTTGTATAAAACGTAGTTATGAGGAACATTCGGACACCCCTGACTTCAATGTTTTACACACTGTATGTATAACTGTTGTACATGTACGTTGTATTGCCCTATCTTGTATTTGTTGAGTGGCTGGCTGACTGACTGACTGGCTGGCTGGCTGACTGGCTGGCTGGCTGGCTGGTTGAGTGGTTGAATGAGTGAGCCCATATTGTTGAAGGAGTAGTTGGGTAGGTAGTAAATAGTGGGACACACGATCTTGCAACGTTTCATTTCTTAAAGTATATCTCTGGCGTGCGCTAAGTTGACCTAGTTTCCTATTATATACATCATACACTAACGAAAGTCAGGGGTCAGGATAGTGTAGTGGCTAGCTGGAAGGCACTGGGTTTGATCCCCAAGGTCTACAGCCTAACCTGTAAGCATGAGTGAGGCGTCGAACCCCTACCTCACTAAGACCCTACCTAACTCTGGTATCAACTCTGTTATCAACTCCGTTTCCGTGGAAAACTCATCAAAAGTTGGGCCATTGACATCATTGATCCGGGTTTTGCGTTCGCGATTGGTCCGATTCCCGGAAAATAAGATCAATGGTCCATCTAAAGGAGGTGATTTTGCAGACTTTTGCAGAATTATGTCGGAAGTGGGAAATGCGTTGTCTCCGGGTGTTCGAGCTACAATGCAAAACATACTTTTCCTAGATTTTTTCTGAATAGGAAGTCCGAATTTCCGACCTCCGAGTTACAACCCATTAGAAAATAGCTGCACGTGACGCTTCCCCTTTAATGGCGTGCGTGTGAGTTGCTTTGCCTACAAGCGTCTGCTAAATGACTCGTAAATAGAGCGCACTCCATCCGCTTCAGAGGTCACACACTAAACCACCTCACCTCGACTTAGTGAACGAGTAAAGAACTTGGCGTTCTCGATCGGGAGCAATTAGCCCGCGCCGTACAACCGATGACAGTTTGATTGCGGCATGAGTAATAACCTTCCTGTCACTCAGTGTTTGCAGCTCCCTCCCTCGGAGACGTTTATTCAGTGTGGAGGCGGTCATAACCCACATCACGGCGAAACGCCCGCTTTTGCCGCGCTGTTTCAGGGTGATTAGCTCCCACTTCCGTCAGTCAGTTGGCCGATATGTTACAAACCCACACTACACTGCATTGCATGAGTGTACCTGACATCAAACTATGCACACTGCCTTGGGCCCTTGGGCAAGGCAGGTTGTGTTTGGCTGCATTTCTCACAGCTGAACGAATGCCCGGCAAGCAGGAAGTTATTTTGGCAGCGGTTAGCATGCAACGCAACAGGTCGTGCGTCAGCAAACGGCCGCCCAACGTGACATATGCACACGGTATTTATTCATCAGTCACTGAGTCAGGCGCGTTTAGGAGCAGGATAGTTTGGTGACAAGTGTGCTCATCTCCCAGACAAAAGGTATTGGGTTTGATCCCCAACGTCCCCTAACCCCTACATGTAGCATCCTGGAGCAAGATGACCCCTAACCCCTACATGTAGCATCCTGGAGCAAGATGACCCCTAACCCCTACATGTAGCATCCTGGAGCAAGATGACCCCTAACCCCTACCTGTAGCATCCTGGAGCAAGATGACATGCATTGGAATTAACTTTGGATAAAAGCGTCTGCGAAATGACTCAAATAGGAAAAGCAATCCAAAGCGACTTGGGAATCAGGTAGGGGTTAGGGGACATCTTGCTCTAGGATGTCTACAGGTAGGGGTTAGGGGGCATCTTGATCTAGGATGCTACAGTAGGGGTTAGGGGACATCTTGCTCTAGGATGCTACAGGTAGGGGTTAGGGGACATCTTGCTCTAGGATGTCTACAGGTAGGGGTTAGGGGGGCATCTTGATCTAGGATGCTACAGGTAGGGGTTAGGGGTCATCTTGCTCTAGGATGTCTACAGGTAGGGGTTAGGGGCATCTTGATCTAGGATGCTACAGGTAGGGGTTAGGGGTCATCTTGCTCTAGGATGCTACAGATAGGGGTTAGGGGACATCTTGCTCTAGGATGCTACAGGTAGGGGTTAGGGGAAATCCTGCTCTAGGATGCTACAGGTAGGGGTTAGGGGGACATCTTGCTCTAGGATGCTACAGGTAGGGGTTAGTGGGACATCTTGCTCTAGGATGTCTATAGGTAGGGGTTAGGGGACATCTTGCTCTAGGATGCTACAGGTAGGGGTTAGGGGTCATCTTGCTTAGGATGCTACAGGTAGGGGTTAGGGGTCATCTTGCTCTAGGATGCTATAGGTAGGCGGTTAGGGGTCATCTTGCTCTAGGATTCTACAGGTAGGGGTTAGGGGTCATCTTGCTCTAGGATGCCTACAGGTAGGGGTTAGGGGGACATCTTGCTCTAGGATGTTACAGGTAAGGGTTTGGGGGGGGTCTTGCTCTAGGATGCTACAGGTAGGGGTTAGGGGACTTCTTGCTCTAGGATGCTACAGGTAGGGGTTAGGGGAAAGCCTGCTCTAGGATGCTACAGGTAGGGGTTAGGGGACATCTTGCTCTAGGATGCTACAGGTAGGGGTTAGGGGACATCTTGCTTTAGGATGCTACAGGTAGGGGTTAGGGGACATCTTGCTCCAGGCTGCAGACATTTAGGATCAAAACCCAGTACCTTTCGTTTGGGAGTCGAACGCCCGCAACCACTGCAATATCCTGACCCCTGTGTGAGCTACTGGTTACCGGGACGACCTGTGGGGACTTGCAGGGATATGATGATCCATGTTGCGGTAGGAGCCAAGTTTCACCACCATGCAGGAACACGGCTCAGTGACTTCATACTAATGGAGGGAGTGTCAACCTCACTGCAACATTACAATACATATTGTACATGTACAATACAACACTACAATAGTACAATACAACACTACAATACATATTTACATGTAGCCTGGCTTTTACTTACGGCACCTTGTCATTTATTTTGAAGTCTTATTCATTGGTTTTCATACTCTTTCAATCCCTTGGGTTAATTAATTTTATTTAGACTTTTATTTATTTTTTAATAGTCTGTGCTGTTGTAATTTTGGCTCTGTGAAGCACCTTGGGTTGCTTGGTTGCATGCATTGCATCCCAATTAAAGCAAATCGTTGGAATGAGGGCGAAATGAAGGACTTGATGGCTTCCTAGAGAACGAGTTCTTGGTGTGTCAGAGGTGTGTCTCTAGCTGCAAACACAACCGGGTGTACATCTGGTTAAAAAATAACTAGAAGAGTTGGAGTTCAAACTATGGAGATGCCAGCTCTCTGGGGGAGAGAGAGAGAGAGAGAGAGAGAGAGAGAGAGAGAGAGAGAGAGAGAGAGAGAGAGGGGTGGAGAAAGCGTGAGAGAGAGAGAAAGAAAGCTGAGCCAGGAATGTGACGGTTTTCAGGTCAGTGAGCTTGAGACATAAACTCAGAGAGAGAGAGAGAGAGAGAGAGAGAGAGAGAGAGAGAGAGAGAGAGAGCGCAAAGGAGAGAGTGAGAGTGAGAGAGAAAGAGAGAGAGAGAGACCAAACGACTGACTAAAAGAAAGGCAGAGAGGAGAGATCTCTCTCTCTCTCTCTCTCTCTCTCTCTCTCTCTCTCTCTCTCTCTCTCTCTCTCAGATCAAAGCCATCACTGTCTCCACATCTGACCTGCAACACTGCGTGACCTTTGACCCGGGCCATTAACAAGGCTTTTAAAGAGCCCCGATACAAGCTGGAGCATAACTCACAGCATGGGGAAGGCCTCGGCGGACATTTTGGACCAAGGGGGCATTGGGTTTTAATGCTTAGTGGGGCAGAAGACCTCTATTTTGTTAAACATGGCAGGGATGCCAGGGATACAGTTTTACAGTCTTAGTTTAAAAGTGTTATTTTGTAAAACATAGTGCTCTTTTTTTATTTAGAGTTTTCTTTTACAGTCTTGTATTCAGGCTTTTATTTTGTTAAGCATGATGTTTTTTACAGTCTTGGATTGTTGGCCTTTATTTTGTTTAACATGGTGTATACAGCATTGCATTCATATATGTCAACCCTCTGTTCAGGGTCTGGGCAGGTCAGGGTCTGGGCGGGTCTGGGTCAGGGTCTGGGTGGGTCTGGATCAGGGTCTGGGTCTGGGTCTGGGCAGGCCTGGGTCTGGGTGGGTCTAGGTTGGGGTGGGTCAGGGTCTGGGTCTGAGTCTGGGTCTGGGCAGGTCTGGGTCAGGGTCTGGGCGGGTCTGGGGTTGGTCTGGGTGGGACTGAGCAGGACTGGGTGGATCTGGGTGAGCGGTACCTTGGACAGATCTCTAAAGTTAGCCGACACGGTCAGGTCCAGCTCCTCAGACTCGTAGTTGGTGAGCACCCAGGGGAAGACCGGGTACTGGTTCAGGTCGTTGTATGTCCGCCCTGGGAAGACCAAAACCAACACAGATCAGGTTAGATGAGGTTACATTACATTACATCAGAGCAGTAGTCCACAACCTAGTCGGACCTGTGACCCCTTTTTCTGGTCTGAAAATTCTTGTGACCCCAACCTGCTTCTGCCTGCCCACAAGTCGTTTCAACCCCAACCTAACATCTGCCTGTAATATCAATGTCCCAGTGAACGTCCGCTCATCACACCACACTAGTTAGTTAGTAAGTAGTTTGCTCGTGGGTACGAGTCGTTATCATCTGTTTCTGTGTAACGGGTCTTTAAAGGACCTTTTAAATCTTTGAAATACTTTTATTTTGATGCGACCCCAAGTGGGGAACGCTGACAAAAGGACTGCGAAAGTGATGAGTGAGTGAGGGTCAGGGTGTGAAAGTTAAAGTTACGGTCATACACACAGTTACGGTTAACACACGGCTTCGGTTACGATCGGGGAGAAATCCCAGCATGCAACATTCCAACCACGCTCCCGGGAGCTCAGCGGTGTGCCCTCCTTCCGACCTCACTTCCTGTCTGGGAGGCGCGCCCGCCAGCCGCCACGCCGCCCCGTGCTGACAGAGGTCCCTGGGGGCCGGCGTGAGACCGGGTCACTCAGGCTCCACACGCCCTGCAGAGCCGCACCGCACATCTCAGGTTCGTTCACAACACGCGTGTTCCTGTAACGCCGCAGCGGTGCTCAAGCTGAGGGTCGGGGCCCATGACCGGCTCCAGAATATATTAACATGTCTGCATGCCTTGTCTGATTTCATTTGTATTTCGCTCGTATGTTTTAATACTGAAAGGGGGAAATAAAGTACTGAACCACATG
>JAOPHQ010002515.1:0-10577 GCA_030340625.1 Merluccius polli | reverse complement strand
GGCGGACACTAATGAGTCATTAATTAAAGTCCATAGGGGCTGAGGGGCATCTTGCTCTCTATAAGGTTCGAACCCACAACCAATGCCTTTTTTTATTTCACCACCATTGAGGGTATTTATGCATTGAATGCATTTATATTTCAATATAAATATAAAAAGGGCATCTTACAGAAACCCAAAGTTTAAGATAATTGGTTTTGCTGGCAAAGTGATGCGTTTGATAAACTAACGAGTGACACGCGGGCTCAGCTGTGAAATGACCCATTTTCACACATCAGTGTGTGTGCGTGTTTTATTATTTGTGCGTGTGTGTGTGTAGGCTTGTGTGTGTGTTTTATTAGTTGTGCGCGTGTGTGTGTAGGCTTGTGTGTGTTTTATTATTTGGGTGTGTGGCTGTGTGTGTGTTATTATTTGTGCGTGTGTGTGTGTACGTAGGCTTGTGTGTGTTTTATTATTTGTGTGTGTGTGTATGCTCTCTTTAGGGTTCGAACCCACAACCAATGCCTTTTTTTATTTCACCACCATTGAGGGTATTTATGTATTGAATGCATTTATATTTCAATGGATTTCCTCTCCATGTGTTCCTCCGCAACAATTCCTACATATCCCACAGGGGGAATGTATGAAGTGCTCTGCGTCGCCCTTTCAATGTTCAGGTCAGGTCAGCTGGTTTTAACCGCTTGCAAAGCACCGTTGGGACTCGACAGGGCTTGACCCACGGACCTTGCATGCATATCAGTTATGGACTGGCTGGTTTTCCGGCTCGTCTTGCCTGAAGTAGCAGCTAGGCAAGCTAGGACTGTATCTGCATTTTGACAGCCTTTCCTGTGACCCCCCCCCCACACACACACACACAGTGAGTCCCGCTGCGACCCTTTTGGGGTACCGATCCCACATGTTGAGAACCCTCTATATGCTGGGTCAAATAAGTCCAACGTTGTCGGTTTATAATATACTAAACACCAGGTTCTCCCAGTTGTGATGTCACAACTGGACTAACTCACTCTAGACCAGGGGTGTCAAACTCACGGTAGTTCATGGGCCACACGCGGCCCAATTTGATCTCAAGTGGGCCGGACCAGTAAAACTTGAAAAATTATTTATTTATAGGTTATTCATATCCATTTCTTTTAGTGTCAGTAGAACAAGTACATTTTTAAAACGTCCTCAGTTGTCTTAAGAAAAATAAGTGCAATTTCAACAATATGTCGTTAGTTTTTTCACATTCAATCAGTCTACTGTCATTACATGTGCATTACAATGTACAGATCACAGTGGCGCTACAAAGGCACAACACTTAGTTACTTAAGTTACTTACTGTATAATGTAACTGTGTTCTGTATTTTACTTCTTTATGGTTTGAACAACTTGTCGAGATCTAGAAATTCTTTTAATTGTCCATACATTTCCAGTCCTGTGTTGTAATGCTGGCATCTCCACACCAACTAGCAGTGGAAGATATTGAGGACGAGGTTATAAGAGAGTTATCCTCTGCCTTACAAACCATTTAAAAATCAAAATCGAATGATTTTCTGCAATTTTCACACTTTGCAAAGTCATCCCGTGGGCCGGATCGGACCCTTAGGCTGGCCGGATTTGACCCGCGGGCCGTACGTTTGACACCCCTGCTCTAGACTCTTTCTGGCTAGTCTCCTTCACGTGGAATTGAGTAGGAAGAAGAGGTTAAGAAGCTGCTAGCATTCACAGTACATCTGGCGCCGGGTCGTCTAGCGGGTCTTCGGTCACATCAGGAGCAGGTAGCGGTTATTAGACGTCTTACGGCCGGGGAGTCCTCAGGCGAGCGCTTCGGGTCGACCTCCTTGACATTTGTTCCTGATTAAGTCTGTCTTCTGTGTCTCCCCCCCCCCCCCCCCCCTGAAGGCAATTGTCCAAAACAGTGTAAAACAGGAGAACGCGTGCGGCTGTGGCGGCCTAATTAACGACCGCATTCGCTCGCTATCCCTGCTCCTCTCCTCCACCCCCCCCCCCCCCCCCCCCCCCGAGGCGACGCGCTTGTGATTGCGATTCAGCGGCAACTTTAAGTGCCTCCGCCGCTGTAATGCGTAATGCCATGCCCTGGACCGGCGCGACTGCTGTGAAATCGCATTGTTTTTTTGTGGCAGCGGTTCGGAGCGGTGCTTAGACTCTACTTACGTGTGTGTGTGTGTGTGTGTGTGTGTGTGTGTGTGTGGGGGGGGGGTGTTGTACCACTCAAGGGCATCTTACAGAAACCCAAAGTTTAAGATAATTGGTTTTGCTGCTGCAAAGTGATGCGTTTGATAAACTAACGAGTGACACGCGGGCTCAGCTGTGAAACGACCCATTTTCACACATCAGTGTGTGTGTGTGTTTTATTGTTTGTGCATGTGTGTGTGTGTGTAGGCTTGTGTGTGTGTTTTATTATTTGTGTGTGTGTGTAAGCTTGTGTGTGTGTTTTTATTATTTGTGTGTTGTGGTTTGTGTGTGTGTGTGTGTAGGCTTGTGTGTGTGTGTGTTTTTATTATTTGTGTGTGTGTGTGTGTGTAGGCTTGTGTGTGTGTTTTATTATTTGTGCGTGTGTGTGTGTGTAGGCTTGTGTGTGTGTTTTATTATTTGTGTGTGTGTGTAGGCTTGTGTGTGTGTTTTATTATTTGTGTGTGTGTGTGTGTAGACTTGTGTGTTTTATTATTTGTGCGTGTGTGTGTGTGTAGGCTTGTGTGTTTTTTATTATTTGTGTGTGTGTGTAGGCTTGTGTGTGTTTTATTATTTGTGTGTGTGTGTGTGTGTGTGTGTTGTGTAGGCTTCTGTGTGTGTTTTATTATTTGTGTGTGTGTGTGTGTGTGTGTGTGTGTGTGTGTGTGTGTAGGCTTGTTTTCCGCCTGCGTCACACTTCCATAATTTTTCCTTCTCCCCGGGCGGCCGTTTGACGTGATGATGATGCGCAAAAAAAAAAAATGTTTGTCAGTTCTTGGCGGTGGACCTCCTGCTAAGACAGACAGACACACAACAAAGGGCTCCGCAATCATCACCTCGCCGTGTGTGTGTGTGTGTGTGTGTGTGTGTGTGTGTACGCATCCAGACTCTTAGTTAGGGCCGCATAGCGCTCCTCCGCATCGCTATGCAAGTAAGGGATAATACCCGACGAGGTGTCCATTAACAGAAATTAATGGGCGACGCGGAGGCGTGAACCGGTTGCTTCCTGCGAAGTCCATTCATTATCCCGCTTATACCATGGTCACTTACGAAAGAAAGAAATGTTTAATCCATTAATAATACTTTAATGTGTTTTAGAGTTAAAATCGTGAGGTTTTTTTTTATTTTTACAAGTCGAGCGGACTATTTAATATCTCCCGTATGCAGGCGTTGCCAAGCAACGTGGCCATAATGTCTTCATAGCGTCAACGTCTTTCCTATCTGTACATTAACACTTTTTAACCTACACCCTCCAGCCAATCAGAATCCAGTATTCACCCAGACCATGGTATAGTAGAAATTAATGGACGACACGGAGGCGTGACGTCGTCGGACGGTTGCTTCCGCAAAGTCCATTCATTATCCCGCTTATAGTCCTACCATGGTCACTTACGAAAGAAAGACATATTTAATCAATTAATAATACTTTAATGTGTTTTAGAGTTAAAATAGTCGAGCAGACTATTTACTATCTCCCGTATGCAGGCGTTGCCAAGCAACGTGGCCATAGCGTCTTCATAGCGTCAACGTCTTCCCTCCAGCCAATCAGAAGCGAGTATTCACCCAGACCACGGTATAATGTAACGTAACGTGCGTTCGTAGATCAGAGAGGCGGCGGTATCTCGTGTATCGAGTCTCAAAACAATACCGGAGGCATCTTGTCACTTTTTTTTTCATGTTTCTCGTGGTAAGATTAGATTAGATTAGAAAAACTTTATTTATCCCAAGATGGGCAATTTAGTTTACAGTTTCCAGTCTCACATAATAAATTGCTTAATAAATACTATAAATAGCAATGCATGCATGCATGCATACACATGTGTGCTCGAAAACACACACACACACACACACACACACGCACACATGTGTGTGTGCAGACACAAAATTATTGATTTCTTTTTTTCCCGCTTTACTTGTTGGTCTGAATTACTATAATCTGTTCTGTTTTGATTTAACTGCTTTTCTTTGCCCTGTGGTTTGTTTCGGGGGCTTTCCTTTCCTCGGCTTGTCTTCTCTACTTTAGTTTCTGAGACGTTACTGCGGCGCGCTGTGGTGTTATCTCTGGGTACCTTCTTGATTTAAAAACTAATAAATTACAAATCCTTTGGTGTTGGTATCGACTGCTGCTGTCCTGGCCATCACAGAAGACCACCGAGTCTCATTGGGGTCCATGTTGTTATCAGGAAAGGAAGTGGTATATGAACGGTAGGTGTTGCCGCATTGTGTGTATTTTGATGCGACTGTTCCACTGTTTTGAGCTCCACAAACAGCATGCATCAAAATACATCACAGCATGCATCAAAATACATCACAGCATGCATCATAATACATTAATTGCAATGTTTGCATAGTTTTTATTTTCCCTCTGCTGCGTGCTGATTGCGGTCCACACGCCTCCAGCTCTGGAGAAATCAATAAGCGACAAAACAAAACAAATCATAGTGACGTCGTGTTTTAAGTTGTTGCTACCGCAGAACGAATGCAGGGTCTGAAGTAGAGGAAGTGTATGATAATGATGCTGCATGCTGTGTGAAATGGTAGAAAAGTATTCTCCATATTCTGAATAATATCCCTCCTGGCAATTGTACGTTTCTTTTATCGTTAAAATAAGCAGACGCACACACACGCACACACACACCCACACACACGGGTACATTAAATTATTGTACAGCATATGTTTTATTCATAACTAGAATAATTTAGTCAGTAGTGGATGGGATCAACGTCAATTCATATTCTTCATATATTCACATTCTTGAAATTGAACTTTCCGAAGTACAATGTAACAAATGGGATTTCATGCGGACGCTGCGGGAATGTAAAATACAAGCCGACAGCGCAGGTTTCCTGCTTTATTTGGCATAAGTTGTGTGTAACAGGTCCTGGAAATCCCCCTGAAATAATTAAAGTGCCAGTGGAATAAAATGCATAAAAATAAAGTCAGGCTATGAGACCGACTCTCTCCCACCCAAGGCGTGAACACGGTGTCATCACACACGCTTTTACTGTTCACTAGTGTCCGAAGCGACGCACAGCCAGGCATGGCGAAGGCGTGGCTTATATGGAGGACTAAAAGTGCCAAAATTAAATAAATAAATACACCATTAAATAATTACTTAAATGTGTCATTAATTAATTAATATTGGAATTAAATACATAAATGTGTCATTAATTCATTAAAATACCGATTCATTTTATGTAAAAAAAACAAACAAACATATATAATCATTTCACTATTTAATTAATTCACATTTACATGTCATGATTTACATTTACATTTCATGATCCTGTGTTGCAGTGCTTCATGAATTGTCAAACTGTCAAACTCGCCCATCAAAGTTGGTAGGTGGATCCTAATGCCTGATTGGTTACCCTGCGCATCAAGTCAAGGCAAATCAATTCCAGATAATGGATTGATGCAGAGCTAGTGAACACATTCCAATACACTGGGTGGCGCTATTCCCCTCTACGTTGGTTTAGATACTCTATTAAACAAAACTTTCTGCTCCTGCTTCCACATCCTCTGTCTAAAACGTCTCTCACCAACTCCCTAGAAAGTTCATGAAGATCCTCCATTTTCTCTATCCAGGCACTCTACTTCAGACGAAAGCAATGGATCAGACTAGATTAGCGTTAGCCCCGCCCACTGACTTTGATGGGCGAGTTTGACAGTTTGACAATTCATGAAGCACTGCATCACAGGATCATGAAATGTAAATGTAAATCATGAAATGTAAATGTAACTTAATTAAATAGTGAAATGATTATATATGGTTGTTTTTTTTTACATAAAATTAATCAGTATTTTAATGAATTAATGACACATTTAAGTATTTAATTCCAATTTTAATTAATTAATGACACATTTAAGTAATTATTTAATGGTGTATTTATTCATTTCATTTTGGCACTTTTAGTCCTCCATATGCTTAAGCCTAATTTATACTCTTGCATAAAGTGCTCTACGACGGTTACGGAGAGCCTCTCCGTCGTCTCCGCCTGCATGAAATATTTTTGAAGTGTCCGTCACTCCGTCAACGGCCAACGGAGACGGCAAGGGCTGCGATTGGTCCTCTAAAAATGCCATTTCCGGACGAGGACCAGGATGCCGCGATGCACGACATATAACTATTATATTATATTATTATTATATGCTCTATGCACAACATATACACTATTATATTATATTATTATTACATGCTCTATGCACGGCATATACACTATTATATTATATTATTATTATATGCTCTATGCACAACATATACACTATTATATTATATTATTATTACATGCTCTATGCACGGCATATACACTATTATATTATATTATTATTATATGCTCTATGCACAACATATACACTATTATATTATATTATTATTATATGCTCTATGCACGACATATACACTATTATATTATATTATTATTATTATTATATGCTCTATGCACAACATATACACTATTATATTATTATTATATGCTCTATGCACAACATACACTATTATATTATATTATTATTATATGCTCTATGCACGACATATACACTATTATATTATATTATTATTATATGCTCTATGGACGCATAAAGCTCCAGGATGCCAACCCGACATACTTGAACCTATAACTTAAAAGAGACAGTGGCAAATTGCACTACATGGTTGTAAATCGTTTGTTTTTAGCAATTACGTTTTTTTTACTTTTAAAGCATTTCATTTTTTATTATAATTTATCCCCTTTTAACTATCCCTCTTAACTATTTATCCCTTTTGTATTTGTTTACTTGTGTGAAATCTTGTTTACTTTGCACCTTGTTTGTTTTGCGGGCGGGAAGTTGCATTGCGTATTCCGGCACCACAACGGAGAACTGTGAGGGCTCGAGGGGTCTCCATGGTTACGCAGTTGGATAGCGCAATACAGCAGTCGTAGAAGTATAACCACCGCTTTATGCTACCCACACATCAGAAGACTTTGAAAAGATTTGGAAAAGACTCTTGGAAAACTATCAGCTCACACCTGCTCACATCTAAAGACGAGTGTTCAGAGTTTTTAGTCACAGCCGAGTCTCAGACTGAGATTTTACAAAGACTGTGACTCTTGCAAGACTACAACTAGATTATGTTATTCTTTTTTCCCACCATGCAGTTTGTTCCCATCATGCCCTTAGTACAAACTGTCAGGTTTCCTGTTTCCGCTTTTGTCAGGGCTCATCTATTGGTTGTTGATTGTGTTACGTCACTGCGACTTGCGATAATATCAAAACATGTTTGATATTATCGCAAGCCCAAGACTAGGAAAAGACTGACCTGAAACAGCGCAGATTACGACCTCAAACTTAATGATCGAGACGACGGGAGCGTGCTGTGACTCCGGTAAAACTCCGAGATTTACTAAAGACTTTCAGTTTTTAGTCTGGGACTGTGAAAATCTTTTGGTGTAAGCCCAGCATTAGACAGACAGATCCTATTTGGGTCTGGAGTCAAACACCCTTCGCCAAATCCACTTCCCTGCCCCCCATGCACCACAAGTTGTAATCGGATTAGACGTGCTGCGAAAGGTCAGCCGTTAAACGGGGTTAAAGTTCAAATAGCAGTGGAAAAAAAAATCATCCCTGGACACGGAAATGCATTTCTTCACACATAGTGACAAAGTATTCGCTATAGTTTATACTTCGTTTCACAATGCTGCTGAGTCTGGGGGTCTTAAAACGGACAATCAACTGATCACATACTGTATTTATTAAAAATGGTGTCCATGATTTAAAATGGTAGCGGATGAGGTGTCATATCCCCCCCCCCCCCCCCCCCCACACACACACACACACACACACACACACACACACACACACACACACACACACACACTATGTAAAGCGCTGTGGGTGTCTTGAAAAGCGCTATATAAATGCAATGAATTATTATTATTATTGATATTATTATGAATATTATGAATATTATTACGAATAGTATTATGCATATTATAAATATTATTATTATTATTATGAATATTATTGTTGATATTATTATTATTATTATTATTATTATTATTATTATTATTATAAATGAAGCGGCCCCCTCCAGCTCAACTGGGAGAGCATGACATTACCACCGCCAGGGTCAGCGGTTCGATGCCCACTGGGTCCAGTTTATACACTCACAATATTAAAAGGCCCTTTGGATCGAATGGCATATCTATAAATCATACCTGATTCATAACTAATTCATAGGGTGTAGGTCCATAAAACCATCAATTCGTATTAAGATAAAAACCAATGCAGTGTGTCGCCTCGGACTCATGGGGGTTCAGAACAAAAGGTGAAGAAATATTACATTATATTGAAGTAAACTGATGAGGGCAACCTGTCAGATTGTGTCCCTATGAAGTATGGTCTCCTCTCGCCTCGTTCATCTTTGGTTACCGAAGACCTGAAGGGACGTTACGCACACACACACACACACACACACACACACACACACACACACACACACACACACACACACACACACACACACACACACACACACACACACACACACACACACACACACACACACACACACACAGGTCTGCTCGGTGACATTCAAGCAGCCATGTGATCGTCGGATAGCTGTTGGCTGGAGACGGATGAAGGGAAAGCTGTTGGACCGGAGAGTTGAATAAAACGGATGGATATATTTATCGTAATAATTACTGTTTTTATAAATAGTTGAATGTTTTTAATCCCGTCGACCGTAACTAAAATGTATTAGCGGGTTATATACGGTCTGTGGGTGTTTATCTTGTTCCCTCTGTCTAGTCTCCTCCCTCAGTGTCCCTATCAGATCCTCTCCCTGTCTGACTCTCCCTGTCTGACTCTCCCTGTCTGACTCTCTGTCTGACTCTCCCTGTCTGACTCTCCCTGTCCGACTCTCTGTCTGACTCTCTGTCTGACTCTCCCTGTCTGACTCTCTGTGGCCCAGATGTCTGACTCTCCCTGTCTGACTCTCCCTGTCTTACTCTCCCTGTCTGACTCTCTGTGGCCCAGATGTCTGACTCTCCCTGTCTGACTCTCTGTGGCCTAGATGTCTGACTCTCCCTGTCTGACTCTCCCTGTCTTACTCTCCCTATCTGACTCTCCCTGTCTGACTCTCCCCTATCTGACTCTCCCTGTCTGACTCTCCCTGTCTGACTCTCCCTGTCCGACTCTCCCTGTCTGACTCTTCCATGTCTGACTCTCCCTGTCTGACTCTCCCTGTCTGACTCTCCCTGTCCAACTCTCCCTGTCTGACTCTCCCTGTCTGACTCTCCCTGTCTGACTCTTCCCTGTATGACTCTCCCTGTCTGACTCTCCCTGTCTGACTCTCCCTGTCTGACTCTTCCCTGTCTGACTCTCCCTGTCTGACTCTTCCCTGTCTGACTCTCCCTGTCTGACTCTCCTTGTCCGACTCCCTGTCTGACTCTCCTTGTCTGACTCTCCCTGTCTGACTCTCCCTGTCCGACTCTCCTGTCCGACTCTCCCTGTCCGACTCTCCCTGTCTTACTCTTCCCTGTCTGACACTCCCTGTCTGACTCTTCCCTGTCTGACTCTCCCTGCTGACTCTCCCTGTCTGACTCTCCTTGTCCGACTCTCCTTGTCCGACTCTCCCTGTCCGATACTCCTTGTCCGACTCTCCTGTCTGACTCTCCCTGTCTGACTCTCCCTGTCTGACACTCCCTGTCTGACTCTTCCCTGTCTGACTTTCCCTGTCTGACTTCCCTGTCTGACTCTCCTTGTCCGACTCTCCTTGTCCGACTCTCCCTGTCCGATTACTCCTTGTCCGACTCTCGCTGTCGACCCTGTCTGACTCTCCTGTCTGACCCTCCTGTCCGACTCTCCCTGTCCGACTCTCCCTGTCCTACTCTCCCTCTCCTGTCTTACTCCCTGTCTGACTCTCCCTGTCCGACTCTCCCTGTCTGACTCTCCCTGTCTGACCCTCCCTGTCTGACTCTCCCTGTCTGACTCTCCCTGTCTTACTCTTCCCTGTCTTACTCTCCCTGTCTGACTCTTCCCTGTCTGACTCTCCCTGTCTTACTCTTCCCTGTCTTACTCTCCCTGTCTGACTCTCCCTATCCGACTCTCCCTGTCTGACTCTCCCTGTCTTACTCTTCCCTGTCTTACTCTCCCTGTCTGACTCTTCCCTGTCTGACTCTCCCTGTCTTACTCTTCCCTGTCTTACTCTCCCTATCTGACTCTCCCTATCCGACTCTCCCTGTCTGACTCTCCCTGTCTGACTCTCCCTGTCTGACTCTCTCTCTGTCCCAGACGTCTGAAAGGCTGCAGGCGTGCGGAGGCAGGGAGGCGTCGAGTCACGACTCAATTCAACATTTACAAAAAAGTTTGTATACAAATACTGTATAACAAACAAATATACAGTATTTACCTTTCTAACCTC
>JAOPHQ010002514.1:0-15210 GCA_030340625.1 Merluccius polli | reverse complement strand
CATTATGAATCATTTATCAGTCGCCGGGTTAAATGGGATAATGTGAAAACCGTCCCCTGTGATGGAGCGCTGTCAGTACAGACATGTTGACACGCCGCTTTCCATAATAAGCGCTATTGTTTATATTTGACCTACATTCAGGAACGGATTTGGCTTCAAACTGCAGTTACATTTGTTTTTGTTATACAACATAAATGCTTTTTTCTTAGTTGCCGATTGTCAGTTTCTGTGACGCAAGCCTTGTGATGGATGACCTCACCAACCCTCAGGCCCTACTGAGGATGACATAGTCACATAGTCTCTCTCTCTCTCTCTCTCTCTCTCTCTCTCTCTCCCCCCTCCCCTTCTTGACAGGATTGTGTGTGGTTAGGGTGTGGTTGAGTTGCATCCTTGAACAAGATGTCCTGGTTCCCTACCTGCTCCTTAATGACACGCATCTCACTGTCGCTTGGGATAACAATGTCTAATAAATAACTACAATTGTACATTCATTATTAACAATCTTTTTGTTTTATTCTCCAGATAAGCCCCATAACCCAATGGTGAATGCCGGCGCCATTGTTTGTACTTCCCTGATAAAGGTAAAAACCTGTTTACTCTTCTTCTTCCTGTTTTTAACTGTTTAGTGTGTGTCGTTTTCCACTGCCCCCCCCCCCGGGTTTACATGGACCAGGCGGCCTCCACTAGATCATCTCAAGGCCAGCACCACTGTGATATGATGTTTCACAATGCCTTTTATTTAACAAAACAAAATGAACCATTCCAACCAATCACAGCAATGGTTTCATTTTGCGGTACTTCAAATACTCATTGTCATCACGGACACCCAGATCTGCTCATTAATCAAAAACAAACGACTGCCACCGAAGTCTTCGGTCAGTTAGGCAGGGCGCGTTTATTTCTAAACACAGAGACCAGTCAGTGTGCGTTAGGCAGGAATCACATTTTAAAGACATTTTAAGGACAACCAGTAACGGGCAACGACAGTAACTACTACGACTCTGGCAGTGTTCACTGCTAGTATACGCATGTTGGGTCCTGACCCCGGGTCCAGGGCTCTCCAGGACGTTGACCCCAACGCTGCCGTGACGCTGGCATAGAGGGGATTAAAGAAACCCTGGGCTAATCCCTCCTGCAAGGCACTTAGCCACGCTAGCCCACGCTCTGCGTGCTCACACTGCGCTAGCTGGCAGGAACCAGCTGGTAGACACAGTCCAACACGTTGAGGTACAGCATAGCCACCTAGCTGCTGGCCACCTAGCTGCTGGCCACCTAGCTACTAGCCACCTAGCTACTAGCCACCTAGCTACTGGCCACCTAGCTACTAGCCACCTAGCTACTAGCCACCTAGCTACTAGCCACCTAGCTACTAGCCACCTAGCTGCTGGCCACCTAGCTACTGGCCACCTAGCTACTAGCCACCTAGCTACTGGCCACCTAGCTACTAGCCACCTAGCTACTAGCCACCTAGCTACTGGCCACCTAGCTACTAGCCACCTAGCTACTAGCCACCTAGCTACTAGCCACCTAGCTACTAGCCACCTAGCTGCTGGCCACCTAGCTACTGGCCACCTAGCTACTAGCCACCTAGCTACTGGCCACCTAGCTACTAGCCACCTAGCTACTAGCCACCTAGCTACTAGCCACCTAGCTACTAGCCACCTAGCTGCTGGCCACCTAGCTACTGGCCACCTAGCTACTAGCCACCTAGCTACTAGCTATGCAGGAACCAGCTAGCTGCTGGTGTCGCCAAACTACCTGCTCTTGCCAGAAGCTGATTCTCACTGTTTTATTATTTTCTTTAGCCTACTAAGTTCAAATTTTACATTTTATAAAGCAAATCGAATTATCGATTTATCGATTTCAATTAATAAAATTCAAAAATATAAATGGTCTCATGCAGAGGCAGACGCAGTCGACTAGAAACAGATTTCTCACAGAGCATTTCACTCACTAATAGCTGGATGCTGATTCCATTTAACAAATTACACTCAAATAATGGCTCTGAAATCTGACCTGCAGTGCCTTTTTAAAATGGCCCTGCAGATTTATTTAATTTTGTATGTATTATCGTATGAATAATCGTCATTGCATACATGTAAATCAGGACCTTTTCAGTAGGACTTTAATGCATAAAGCTATAAAAACTAAATGTAAGGCCCTTTAAAGATCACAAAGTAGATTCAATCTCATTATGTCGTCAACTTCTGCATTTTCTAATCACTTTAAAAAATCACAAGCGGTCCGATTGACCAAAGTGAGTTCTGGGGCTGGAGATTAAACTTGATTGTTGGCGTTTTTAACCTCATCTCCTTTATAAAATTATAACTGTCCCATATCCTCAACCATCAGGGGTGTTCAGCTTCATTTTCATTTTTGTTGTCATAAAACGTGTCATTTTCAAAAAAAAACAACCAATCATTTTATACAAAAAAAAAAAAAAAGCTTGTGGAGAGACAATGGAGGTTTTTCAAAGTGCATGAGGAGGCATGCGGGGGTTTGTGGTGGCGTCTGGACGACCTGATGTGGTTTGTGCTTCCCAGTGGCTGAAGAACGTCTCTGAGGATTACAGTCAGAGACTTTGACACGTACGTTTGACCATGGGCCACATGTTGTCAGACTACTATATATACATATATAACACATCTGTCACACATCTATCAACTATATATACATATATAACACATCTATCACACATCTATCAACTATATATACATATATAACACATCTATCACGCATCTTAAATATATACATATATAACACATCTATCACACATCTATCAACTATATATACATATATAACACATCTATCACGCATCTTAACTATATATACATATATAACACATCTATCACATATCTATCAACTATATATACATATATAACATCTATCACACATCTATCAACTATATATACATATATAACACATCTATCACACATCTATCAACTATATATACATATATAACACATCTATAACGCATCTTAACTATATATACATATACTGTATATAACACATCTGTCACAGGTGCATCTTGTGCATTGCATCGTGTGCAACTGTTTTGTAAGATGTGCAAGATGTGTATTTTTTGGTTTGTTATGTTGAGTTTTGTTTTTTTTATCAATACGGTGCGAACGTCTAAAAGGATCGCGGGAATCCTGTTACTCCTCTCCCCTAGCGACACACTGCAACCCTCTCGCATAGCAACCCTCTCACATAGCAACCCTCTCACATAGCGACACACTGCAACCCTCTCACATAGCAACCCTCTCCCCTAGCGACACACTGCAACCCTCTCCCATAGCAACCCTCTCACATAGCAACCCTCTCACATAGCGACACACTGCAACCCTCTCACATAGCGACACACTGCAACCCTCTCACACTGCAACCCTCTCACATAGCAACCCGCTCACATAGCGACACACTGCAACCCTCTCACATAGCAACCCTCTCACACAGCGACACACTGCAACCCTCTCCCATAGCAACCCTCTCACATAGCAACCCTCTCACATAGCAACCCTCTCACATAGCAACCCTCTCACATAGCAACCCTCTCACATAGCGACACACTGCAACCCTCTCACATAGCAACCCTCTCACATAGCGACACACTGCAACCCTCTCACATAGCGACACACTGCAACCCTCTCACACTGCAACCCTCTCACATAGCAACCCTCTCACACTGCAACCCTCTCACATAGCAACCCTCTCACATAGCGACACACTGCAACCCTCTCACACTGCAACCCTCTCACATAGCAACCCTCTCACACTGCAACCCTCTCACATAGCAACCCTCTCACATAGCAACCCTCTCACATAGCAACCCTCTCACATAGCGACACACTGCAACCCTCTCACATAGCAACCCTCTCACATAGCGACACACTGCAACCCTCTCACATAGCGACACACTGCAACCCTCTCACACTGCAACCCTCTCACATAGCAACCCTCTCACACTGCAACCCTCTCACATAGCAACCCTCTCACATAGCGACACACTGCAACCCTCTCACACTGCAACCCTCTCACATAGCAACCCTCTCACACTGCAACCCTCTCACATAGCAACCCTCTCACACTGCAACCCTCTCACATAGCAACCCTCTCACACTGCAACCCTCTCACATAGCAACCCTCTCACACTGCAACCCTCTCACATAGCAACCCTCTCACATAGCGACACACTGCAACCCTCTCACACTGCAATCCTCTCACATAGCAACCCTCTCACATAGCAACCCTCTCACATAGCAACCCTCTCACATAGCAACCCTCTCACACTGCAACCCTCTCACATAGCGACACACTGCAACCCTCTCACACTGCAACCCTCTCACATAGCAACCCTCTCACATAGCAACCCTCTCACACTGCAACCCTCTCACATAGCAACCCTCTCACATAGCAACCCTCTCACATAGCAACCCTCTCACATAGCAACCCTCTCACACTGCAACCCTCTCACATAGCGACACACTGCAACCCTCTCACATAGCGACACACTGCAACCCTCTCACACTGCAACCCTCTCACATAGCAACCCTCTCACACTGCAACCCTCTCACATAGCAACCCTCTCACATAGCAACCCTCTCACATAGCAACCCTCTCACATAGCGACACACTGCAACCCTCTCACATAGCAACCCTCTCACATAGCGACACACTGCAACCCTCTCACATAGCGACACACTGCAACCCTCTCACACTGCAACCCTCTCACATAGCAACCCTCTCACACTGCAACCCTCTCACATAGCAACCCTCTCACATAGCGACACACTGCAACCCTCTCACACTGCAACCCTCTCACATAGCAACCCTCTCACACTGCAACCCTCTCACATAGCAACCCTCTCACACTGCAACCCTCTCACATAGCAACCCTCTCACACTGCAACCCTCTCACATAGCAACCCTCTCACACTGCAACCCTCTCACATAGCAACCCTCTCACACTGCAACCCTCTCACATAGCAACCCTCTCACATAGCGACACACTGCAACCCTCTCACACTGCAATCCTCTCACATAGCAACCCTCTCACATAGCAACCCTCTCACATAGCAACCCTCTCACATAGCAACCCTCTCACACTGCAACCCTCTCACATAGCGACACACTGCAACCCTCTCACACTGCAACCCTCTCACATAGCAACCCTCTCACATAGCAACCCTCTCACACTGCAACCCTCTCACATAGCAACCCTCTCACATAGCAACCCTCTCACATAGCAACCCTCTCACATAGCAACCCTCTCACACTGCAACCCTCTCACATAGCGACACACTGCAACCCTCTCACATAGCAACCCTCTCACACTGCAACCCTCTCACATAGCAACCCTCTCACATAGCGACACATAGCAACCCTCTCACATAGCAACCCTCTCACATAGCAACCCTCTCACATAGCGACACACTGCAACCCTCTCACATAGCAACCCTCTCACATAGCGACACACTGCAACCCTCTCACATAGCGACACACTGCAACCCTCTCACATAGCAACCCTCTCACATAGCAACCCTCTCACATAGCGACACACTGCAACCCTCTCACATAGCGACACACTGCAACCAGCCACCAAATTCCTCTTGATTTCCCTTCGATCAAACACAAAGTGCTGCATAAAACACACGCCTCGCTCTACAATTTGACCACAACAGTTGAGTTGGTTGAGAGCAGAATAAGTTGTGGGAACACGCAATCTAATAATTCATAACGTGAATTAGAAATACCGCCGAGGACACATAATCCATCTTAAACGCAGGCTTTGTTTCAACCAAGTTGGTTGAAACAAAGCCTGGTGGTTCTCCCACGATGTTTCGACACCATGACAAACAAACGTGTTTCCTCCGTCTGTATCCCAAATACACCGTTCTTCGATTGTGGAAACAGAAAGATTTGCATCTTAATTGTTACAGAGTCCGACTCTTATCGCGCGTCTGTCCGACTTCAAATTGTTCCCAGACCGGCCGTGGGCGCCGTGTCGGGCGGCCCAGCTTAACATGCGCTCACACACACACACACACATGCAAACACACACACACACACACGATCTTGGTGTTTGAACGCTACAGGCGGCAGCAGCAAAGCGTTTGCTAACTGTTTTATGCATGTCAAAACCAAAACCACCCCTCCACTGCCATAGAGATGATTTTCCATGAACAATGTTGTGTGCATATTGTCAGGATATTTAATGTGTGGTCTGTGCTCTCACCCCACCCCACCGCCATTAGTGTCACTTCTATATTTCCATCTTTTTCCATATTAATATATTTTTTTAAAAAGCACGAAATCTAGCTTATATTTCTGCGTTTGTTTGAGTTGTAGCCGTTTCTCCCGTGTTGTGAGGAGACTAGTCGACCTCTGGTTGCCCCGGCAACATGCCACGGAAACTGTTGTTACATGGTGCTTGAAAGCTACATGTTGTTGCTGCTGTTTTTTTTGTATGTTGTTGCATATTTTCCAGACTTAGGATCTGTGGGATATAATGACTGCTGCTGCAGGTCAAATGACGTTGGTAAATTCTTCTTCCTTTTCCATATCTATCTCCCCCCCGATCCCTCGCTACTTGACTCTCTCAAACTCTTCCTCTCCTCCTCCTCTCTCTCTTTTCTCTCTCGCTCTTCCCTCCTCCCTGCTCTATAGACGCCTCCTCATGGAGACACCTCCTCATGTAGTGACCCTTTAACTAAATCATGACACCCCCCCCCCCCCCCCCCCTTATTTTGTATTAGTTTGTTTGTGACTTGTAGTCACCATGCGGTCGTGATGTCGTCTCTTTTCAACTAAAATCAGCGTTTGGGACGTTTTCAAGTCTATTTTTGAACACTGGGACCGTTAATCTGCACTTGGTTTGAGCTGCTCATGGGCCAGGGCATTGTAGAGATTAGGGAGTCCGACTCCAAGCCAAAAGGTCCTTGGTTCAATCCCCAATATCTGCAGTTGACCCCTAGATGCTCCTTAATGATTTGTATCTCAATTCAGTGCAATTCATGTCACTGCATAAATAAATTATTTGTTGTTTACCAATTGTAAGAAGTTTTGTAATACATTTAATATAATGCATAAAAAAAAAAAACATTGACCCTTGAAAAAAATTCTCCTTCAAATCACCGATTTATACTTTGTATATTATTTTTATACTTATTATATTCATACGTATTATATGTATACTTGTCAATAACAACAGTTAAAAAAAAGGAAAATTATCGAGTTTTGATTCAAACAGGCAATCTGTACTTTAGAAGTTTAGTGCGTTGGAATAGTTAGCTTAGCACCTTAGCAACGTGCTCTATGCTAAGCTTCGCTAGTTGGCCAGACGCCAGCTTATGAGAAGTATATACAGGACTAGAGGACCAGGTATCTCCTCCTGTTACTCCTCTCTCACCTCTCCTTCCTCCAGTCCTTCCTAAGGTCTCTCCTCCTGTATCTCCTCTCTCACCTCTCCTTCCTCCAGTCCTTCCTAAAGGTCTCTCTGCCTAAACAATATCACTGTCACGCGCATGACACGTGCTACGATGCCTAAAACAATGTGTACAAATCACACGTATACCTACACACGCAAACATACATGTCACACGCATACCTACACACGCAAACGTACATGTCACACGCATATATACCTACACACGCAAACGTACATGTCACACGCATATATACCTACACACGCAAACATACATGTCACACACATATATACCTACACACGCAAACGTACATGTCGCACGCATATATACCTACACACGCAAACGTACATGTCGCACGCATATATACCTACACACGCAAACGTACATGTCAAAGGCATATATACCTACACACAAACATACATGTCACACACATATATACCTACACACATACATGTCACACGCATATATACCTACACATACATGTCACACGCATATATACCTACACATACATGTCACATGCATATATACCTACACACATACATGTCACATGCATATATACCTACACACATACATGTCACACGCATATATACCTACACACATACATGTCACACGCATATATACCTACACACACACATGTCACACGCATATATACCTACACACACAAACATACATGTCACACGCATATATACCTACACACACAAACATACATGTCACACGCATATATACCTACACACACATGTCACACGCATATATACCTACACACACACAAACATACATGTCACGCATATATACCTACACACACACAAACATACATGTCAAAGGCATATATACCTACACACAAACATACATGTCACACACATATATACCTACACACATACATGTCACACGCATATATACCTACACATACATGTCACACGCATATATACCTACACACATACATGTCACACGCATATATACCTACACACATACATGTCACACGCATATATACCTACACACATACATGTCACACGCATATATACCTACACACACACATGTCACACGCATATATACCTACACACACACATGTCACACGCATATATACCTACACACACAAACATACATGTCACACGCATATATACCTACACACACAAACATACATGTCACACGCATATATACCTACACACACATGTCACACGCATATATACCTACACACACAAACATACATGTCACACGCATATATACCTACACACACAAACATACATGTCAAAGGCATATATACCTACACACAAACATACATGTCACACACATATATACCTACACACATACATGTCACACGCATATATACCTACACATACATGTCACACGCATATATACCTACACATACATGTCACATGCATATATACCTACACACATACATGTCACACGCATATATACCTACACACATACATGTCACACGCATATATACCTACACACACACATGTCACACGCATATATACCTACACACACAAACATACATGTCACACGCATATATACCTACACACACAAACATACATGTCACACGCATATATACCTACACACACATGTCACACGCATATATACCTACACACACAAACATACATGTCACACGCATATATACCTACACACACAAACATACATGTCAAAGGCATATATACCTACACACAAACATACATGTCACACACATATATACCTACACACATACATGTCACACGCATATATACCTACACATACATGTCACACGCATATATACCTACACATACATGTCACATGCATATATACCTACACGCACACATGTCACACGCATATATACCTACACACATACATGTCACACGCATATATACCTACACACACATACATGTCACACGCATATATACCTACACACACAAACATACATGTCACATGCTACACACGCAAACATACATGTCACACGCATATATACCTACACATACATGTCACACGCATATATACCTACACACACAAACATACATGTCACACGCATATATACCTACACACACATGTCACACGCATATATACCTACACACACAAACATACATGTCACACGCATATATACCTACACACACAAACATACATGTCAAAGGCATATATACCTACACACACAAACATACATGTCAAAGGCATATATACCTACACACACAAACATACATGTCACACACATACAGACACACACACTAAAGGTCTAAATGATAATAGTCCATATGGTGCAGACATAGATGGCTGTAAAGTGTTGTGTACATAAACGCGTTAAAAGCCACATGTCTTATAAACGATTTATCAATTTATTACAAACCGGTACACTTGATCTTTTAATATAAGAGACACCCCCAGAATGAACCAATTGGATGTGAAAAAAAGGTTGTTTCATAATACAAAGTTAATTTTTCCACATAGTTTGATCACCCCATCAATGAACGTGTTTAAATCTCCCCTCTTTACTTTTAAAGACCCCGTCGTCGTATTTCAAAACCAATCGTTAGTGCATTGATTAATACCCCCTTAATACTGTGTGATTTGATTTTCTTTTTGTACCGTCTTGATATGAATGAAAAATCTTAGCATCATGCTAATTTTGTAGTTCTAACTCGCTAGCTGTAGCATTGTCATGTTATCTTTTTTTCATCTTGCTGTGTTTGTTGCCGTTTTCTCCTTTTTAAAATAAAACTTGAGTGGGAGGAATTTTGCTGATGCCGTCTTTTTTCTTTGTCCCTCAGCAAGGTGCAAGCAACGCGGAGAAATTTGACTATGTAAGTATTGGCAGTAAAACCGTGTGCAGACATTATCTGGGCTACCATAGCCATGTAGCATGTAGCCTCTCATTCAACCGTTGGCTGTACCAAAACATTAGCTAGAAACTTTAAACATTAGCTAGTCTCTTTAAACATTAGCTAGAAACTTTAAACATTAGCTAGTCTCTAATAATCTCAGCTAAAAGGGTCTGGGTTCGATCCCCAGTGTCCGCACCACTACCGGTAGGCCTCCTAGAGCACGGTGACCCCTGACCCCTACCTGCTCTCTGTATCTGTAACCTGGCCTCCACTGCTAAACGCTCAACAGGATGTGCTTGTTCTCTTCCAGGTGATGGATTTCCTGAACAAGATGGCGGGGAATGAGTACGTTGGTTTCAGCAACGCAACGTAAGTCTTAAACGTGTTAGTCTGTCTTCTGGGATCTCCAACAAAGTAATGTCTGTGGTTTTAAACGTGTTAGTCTGTCTTCTGGGATCTCCAACAAAGTAATGTCTGTGGTTTTAAACGTGTTAGTCTGTCTTCTGGGATCTTCAACAAAGTAATGTCTGTGGTTTTAAACGTGTTAGTCTGTCTTCTGGGATCTCCAACAAAGTAATGTCTGTGGTTTTAAACGTGTTAGTCTGTCTTCTGGGATCTCCAACAAAGTAATGTCTGTGGTTTTAAACGTGTTAGTCTGTCTTCTGGGATCTCCAACAAAGTAATGTCTGTGGTTTTAAACGTGTTAGTCTGTCTTCTGGGATCTCCAACAAAGTAATGTCTGTGGTTTTAAACGTGTTAGTCTGTCTTCTGGGATCTCCAACAAAGTAATGTCTGTGGTTTTAAACGTGTTAGTCTGTCTTCTGGGATCTCCAACAAAGTAATGTCTGTGGTTTTAAACGTGTTAGTCTGTCTTCTGGGATCTCCAACAAAGTAATGTCTGTGGTTTTAAACGTGTTAGTCTGTCTTCTGGGATCTCCAACAAAGTAATGTCTGTGGTTTTAAACGTGTTAGTCTGTCTTCTGGGATCTCCAACAAAGTAATGTCTGTGGTTTTAAACGTGTTAGTCTGTCTTCTGGGATCTCCAACAAAGTAATGTCTGTGGTTTTAAACGTGTTAGTCTGTCTTCTGGGATCTCCAACAAAGTAATGTCTGTGGTTTTAAACGTGTTAGTCTGTCTTCTGGGATCTCCAACAAAGTAATGTCTGTGGTTTTAAACGTGTTAGTCTGTCTTCTGGGATCTCCAACAAAGTAATGTCTGTGGTTTTAAACGTGTTAGTCTGTCTTCTGGGATCTCCAACAAAGTAATGTCTGTGGTTTTAAACGTGTTAGTCTGTCTTCTGGGATCTTCAACAAAGTAATGTCTGTGGTTTTAAACGTGTTAGTCTGTCTTCTGGGATCTCCAACAAAGTAATGTCTGTGGTTTTAAACGTGTTAGTCTGTCTTCTGGGATCTCCAACAAAGTAATGTCTGTGGTTTTAAACGTGTTAGTCTGTCTTCTGGGATCTCCAACAAAGTAATGTCTGTGGTTTTAAACGTGTTAGTCTGTCTTCTGGGATCTCCAACAAAGTAATGTCTGTGGTTTTAAACGTGTTAGTCTGTCTTCTGGGATCTCCAACAAAGTAATGTCTGTGGTTTTAAACGTGTTAGTCTGTCTTCTGGGATCTCCAACAAAGTAATGTCTGTGGTTTTAAACGTGTTAGTCTGTCTTCTGGGATCTCCAACAAAGTAATGTCTGTGGTTTTAAACGTGTTAGTCTGTCTTCTGGGATCTCCAACAAAGTAATGTCTGTGGTTTTAAACGTGTTAGTCTGTCTTCTGGGATCTCCAACAAAGTAATGTCTGTGGTTTTAAACGTGTTAGTCTGTCTTCTGGGATCTCCAACAAAGTAATGTCTGTGGTTTTAAACGTGTTAGTCTGTCTTCTGGGATCTCCAACAAAGTAATGTCTGTGGTTTTAAACGTGTTAGTCTGTCTTCTGGGATCTCCAACAAAGTAATGTCTGTGGTTTTAAACGTGTTAGTCTGTCTTCTGGGATCTCCAACAAAGTAATGTCTGTGGTTTTAAACGTGTTAGTCTGTCTTCTGGGATCTCCAACAAAGTAATGTCTGTGGTTTTAAACGTGTTAGTCTGTCTTCTGGGATCTCCAACAAAGTAATGTCTGTGGTTTTAAACGTGTTAGTCTGTCTTCTGGGATCTCCAACAAAGTAATGTCTGTGGTTTTAAACGTGTTAGTCTGTCTTCTGGGATCTCCAACAAAGTAATGTCTGTGGTTTTAAACGTGTTAGTCTGTCTTCTGGGATCTCCAACAAAGTAATGTCTGTGGTTTTAAACGTGTTAGTCTGTCTTCTGGGATCTCCAACAAAGTAATGTCTGTGGTTTTAAAGGTGTTAGTCTGTCTTCTGGGATCTCCAACAAAGTAATGTCTGTGGTTTTAAACGTGTTAGTCTGTCTTCTGGGATCTCCAACAAAGTAATGTCTGTAGTTTTAAAGGTGTTAGTCTGTCTAATAGGATCTTGCCACTGTTCCTCAGACGAGAGTCATTTATGGTGCGTTCCAGGCAACCCGTAACTCGTGACTTCACGACTTCCTACCCGTGAAAGTGCTCTGGAACGGCAGTCAAACTCGTAACTCACGACCCCTGAACTCGTGTCGGATCGATGGACTCCCAGTTAGTTTTTTGACATCACGAACGTAAACAACAATGTCTTCCCCTGATGCTCCGCAGACACCGGTGACCAACGATGAGACAATATACATAGATAGACATGAAAAGGCAACGTAACGTAATTCCTCACATTGTAAACAAAACACATACGATTATGGAGTACTAAAGTGTATGTTTATGCTTATTCAATCGCTATCAGCTATCAATCGTCAGCTAACGTTAAATCCAACCTCTGCTCATGTAAGTGAAGTGAGGTTTCCATAAAAGTCATTGCACCTGTGAGCAGATCTGGATCAAAACAGAGCCGCAGGTTTGTTTGTTTGTTTGTTACGACTTTGTTAGTCGTGACTTGCCTGGAACGCTAACAAGTCGTGAGTCGTGAGTATGAAGTCGTGAAATCTCGAGTTACGGGTCGCCTGGAACGCAGCAGTAGACGGGTGTGAAATGTTTCCGCCGCTCTCCTCCATCCGTTTGTGAACGGATCGGTTCTTCACGTCGACTTTTTAAAATCTCATAGCGTTCGAAATACGAGCTGAAACTCTTGTCCTGGTTAGTTGGTGATGAACAGGTTAAACACCTGTTAGTTGGTGATGAACAGGTTAAACACCTGTTAGTTGGTGATTAACAGGTTAAACACCTGTTAGTTGGTGATTAACAGGTTAAACACCTGTTAGTTGGTGATTAACAGGTTAAACACCTGTTAGTTGGTGATTAACAGGTTAAACACCTGTTAGTTGGTGATTAACAGGTTAAACACCGGTTAGTTGGTGATTAACAGGTTAAACACCGGTTAGTTGGTGATGAACAGGTTAAACACCTGTTAGTTGGTGATGAACAGGTTAAACACCTGTTAGTTGGTGATGAACAGGTTAAACACCGGTTAGTTGGTGATTAACAGGTTAAACACCGGTTAATTGGTGATGAACAGGTTAAACACCGGTTAGTTGGTGATGAACAGGTTAAACACCTGTTAGTTGGTGATGAACAGGTTAAACACCGGTTAGTTGGTGATGAACAGGTTAAACACCTGTTAGTTGGTGATTAACAGGTTAAACACCTGTTAGTTGGTGATTAACAGGTTAAACACCGGTTAGTTGGTGATGAACAGGTTAAACACCTGTTAGTTGGTGATGAACAGGTTAAACACCTGTTAGTTGGTGATTAACAGGTTAAACACCGGTTAGTTGGTGATGAACAGGTTAAACACCGGTTAGTTGGTGATTAACAGGTTAAACACCGGTTAGTTGGTGGTTAACAGGTTAAACACCGGTTAGTTGGTGGTTAACAGGTTAAACACCGGTTAATTGGTGATGAACAGGTTAAACACCGGTTAGTTGGTGGTTAACAGGTTAAACACCGGTTAGTTGGTGATTAACAGGTTAAACACCGGTTAATTGGTGATGAACAGGTTAAACACCGGTTAGTTGGTGGTTAACAGGTTAAACACCGGTTAGTTGGTGATGAACAGGTTAAATACCTGTTAGTTGGTGATGAACAGGTTAAACACCTGTTAGTTGGTGATGAACAGGTTAAACACCGGTTAGTTGGTGATGAACAGGTTAAACACCGGTTAGTTGGTGATGAACAGGTTAAACACCGGTTAGTTGGTGATTAACCGGTGCTAATGGTTGGCTCCTGGCGGCCATACACTTCAACCGTTCAATCCAACTTTATTTACATAGCGCAAGGGAAGCGACACAACGAGGGCAAGAAGAAGGCTGTGATGGCCTCGTTTCCGTTGGTTTGGGACGTTGTTTACGGTTAATTATTAATTAACTGGTTAGTTATTAGTTCTGGTTAGTTATTAGTTCTGGTGTGTGCTGTTGGGGATCGTATGTCCGCCATGCATTGAAATGTGCTAACTGGTAAATAATTGCTACCGGCGGTCGTGTGTGTGTGTGTGTGCGTGTGTGTGTGCGTGCGTGCGTGTGTGTGTGTGTGTGTGTGTGTGTGTGTGTGTGTGTGTGTGTGTGTGTGTGTGTGTGTGTGTGTGTGTGTGTGTGTGTGTGTGTGTGTGTGTGTGTGTGTGTGTGTGTGTGTGTGTGTGTGACGGAAAAGGGGTGTGGGCGGCTGTTATGTACACGCATGACGCGCTGAAGAATGTCTTTGTGTGACAGATTCCAGTCTGAGCGCGAGTCCGGAGACAGGAATTTCGCCATCGGATACTACCTGAAAGAGAAGAAGGTAGTTCTCCTCTATATATATATATATATATATATATATATATATATATATATATAATGCTCTCTTTCCCCTCTATATATGTACATCTTTCTTTCGTCTCTGTCCCTCTCTTGCTCTCTCTCGTCTATACAATTCAATAAACATTTACATTGCCAAGCAGGTCTGTCTCTCTCTCTCTCTCTCTCTCTCTCTCTCTTC
>JAOPHQ010002513.1:15000-20224 GCA_030340625.1 Merluccius polli | reverse complement strand
TGTGTGTGTGTGTGTGTGTGTGTGTTTGTGTCGTGTGTGCGTGTGTGTTCCGACCAACCTGCAGGAATTGGATTATGCAGCCCGCTGATTATATGATTAAATAGAACGACCCATACCCCTTACACACACGCACACACACGCACACACACACACACACACACACATACACACACACACACACACACACGCAGACACACACACAGCAAGTACGCTATCAGGCATAGTACATACCGTACTGACACGCAGTGAACCTTTTCACAATGCCCCAAGTGTGTGTGTGTGTGTGTGTGTGTTTGTGTGTGTGTAATGAATTTGGTCTTCCTAGTGACAGTAAGGAGTTGTGGTGGCGGTGGGATATTGAGGGGGTTCTGGTGGCCGTGTGTGTGTGTGTGTGTGTGTGTGTCAGTGTGTGTGTGTGTGTGTGTGTGTGGTGTGGGGGGGGGGGTTGTGGAAAGCTTGTTCACATTAAATCTTAATACATGTACACTGGGGAGAAAGAGGGGGAGTGAAATAGAGAAAAAGAGAGAGAGAGAGAGAGAGAGAGAGAGAGAGAGAGAATAAAAGTGATCTCAAGAAGAGTTGGGGATTGAGAGTAGTGGGCCCGACATGAAAGGAGAGGAGAGAGGAAGGAGATGATGGAGCGAGTGAGGAGCGGAGAGCACCGAGAGAGAGAGAGGAGGTGGGGGGGGGGGGGGGGGGGGTGCAGCTCCTTTGGGGGAACGAAAGGAAAGAAGGAAGGATTACGGCCGGGGAGAATAAAGGAACAGAGAACATCCTCCTCCCATCCCAGCTCACCTCCTATCCATCGCTCATCCTTTCCCCTCCCGATCCGCGGGAGGACAGCCAGGGACGAGCGCCGAGTGGCTAAATCAAACCGCTTGAAATCGCCCCGCCTTAATGCCTCCCGCACCCCCCTTCCTCTCTCAGCGATCGCTCGCGCTCTCCTCCTCCTCCTCCTCCTCCTCCTGACTTCTCCTCCTTACTCCTCCTCCTGCTCCTCCTCCTCCTCCTCCCGGCTCCTCTAACAGCGTTGTAGGGGGGGCCCTGCCTCCCCTGATTCATCCTATCATCCGACGGAGAGAAAGGGGTTGGCGCTGGTGTATGTATGTGTGTATGTATGTGTGTATGTATGTGTGCGTGTGTGTGTGTGTGTGTGTGTGTGTGAGGGGGGGGGGGGGTGTATTAAAGATAAAGGATAAACGCTCCCTTCGGAGACACCTCCCCCTCTGTATAAATAATTTTAATTGCACCGACTGCAATCTAAGTTAGCCAGTAATGACACTGTTGTTTCTCTGTGTCACTTTTACTTCAGCCTGCCCTAGTGCTGGCACATGGTGTGTGTGTGTGTGTGTGTGTGTGTGCTACATTAGCCACCATGCTAGCAGCGGCTTCTGAATGGGCCTCTGTGGCCTCAATAGCAACAGCTAACTCAAGGTAAGGAGAATAAGGAGGCAAAATGTGAATACATACTGTATATGTCCCCTTTTATTCAAATTCAGAAATAATAACATCAGGTATTTTGTTGATATTTGGACCGCCAATCTACAAATGTCCCCTTTTTTAATTTCCGAAATCTGGTCGCCATGGCGATCAGGAGATCACCAGGTCTGTGGCTCATTGATTGCCAGGGCTTTGAGTCAAGGCTCGGGTCACAGCTTCGTGGAAAACAAATCAACAGACTTCACACAGCAGCACACAGCGTACAGGAATGGTTATAAGGTAGTGTACAGGAATGGTTATAAGGTAGTGTACAGGAATGCGGTTATCCTCATTCACCGATGCAACAATTTGTTTTTTGTTTTAAAAATGTATACACATGTAAACTCAAGTGAAACAATTTACAAATGAATGCTCTCTCACACACACACACACACACACACACACACACACATTGGCGCTGATCAGCCATAAAGCCATGACTTAGGCCATAAAAATCAGTGTGTGTGTGTGTGTGTGTGGGTGTGTGTGGTGTGTGGGTGTGTGTGTTCTTGTGTCCGACCACAGTCTATCTGTAACTGTAATTAAGTGAGGAGTGAACACGGAGAAAGGAGCAGAGGGAGATAAATCAAAAAACACCAAAACAGAAAGAGAGCAAGAACATTAAAAAAGATTACACAGAGGAGGAGGAGGAGGAGGGGGGGGAGGAGGAGGAGGAGGAGGAGGAGGAGGAGGAGGAGGAGGGGGAGGGGGAGGGGGAGGATGACGAGGAGGACGAGAGACTGGAAGACACGAACACGGCAGGATGTCTGCGAGGGAAAAAAAAACAATTTTCATAACCGTCAGGTCTGTGCAGGGAGAGAAGAGGGCCAGCTGCTAGTCATTTAGGTCCCGGCTCCGGTAATGGAGGCCTGGGAAGAAAGACTAATGCCTACACGCGGGCCCAGGTTCCATTTTTCAATCAAATAAATCACACGCTTACAGGGAATAACTCTCCTCTTTTAATGGCCTCCCTGGCGTTTGAAGTTCCTCGAGGGGCAGTCGACTTTGAAGTCTGTGGTGTACAGGGGTAGGGGGGGGGGGGGGGGGGCACCGGCATAGCTCTGTGTGAGTGTGTGTGTGTGTGTGTGTGTGTGTGTGTGTTGCTGGTCGACGCAGAGCGCTCGACAGGTTTTAAAACAGGCGCCACCTCGCCGAGGAGAAGAGGAGAGGGGAAAAAAAGACAAGAAAAGAAAAGATAAGGAAAAAAAGATAAGGAAAAAAAAAGAGAGGACTTTTCCTGTGCTCTCTTCTTGGATGCATGCTGATTCCAAAGGAGAGGCGTTCGGTGTGTGCTTGGTTGCTGTCTGAATAGCCAGGGTGTCTATAGGTATGATGATGTCATGAATGCAATGCTGTCGATTGGTTGGATTGGATTCAAGGGACAGCTAAAAGAGACAGGGTGGGGGAACAGGGGGATGGATGGATGGATGGATGAATGGATGGATGTCTGCATGGATGAACGGATAAATGGACAAATCGAGTGTGGATAGCGAGATGGACGGACGGATGGATGGATGAATGGACGAATCGAGTGCCGATAGAGTGACGGACGGATGGATGGATGGATGAACGGACGAATCGAGAGCCGATAGAGAGACGGACGGATGGATGAATGAACGGACGAATCGAGTGCCGATAGAGTGACGGACGGATGGATGGATGAACGGACGAATCGAGTGCCGATAGAGTGACGGACGGATGGATGGATGGATGAACGGACGAATCGAGTGCCGATAGAGAGATAGATGGACGGACGGACGGACGGACGGATGGATGAGCGGATAAATCGACGAGTCGATGTGCGGATATAGAGACGGAGGAACGGATGGATCGATGCGCGGACAGACGAATGGACGGACGGACGGACGGAGGGAGGGACAGATGGAGTTCGGCTTGTCATGGCCATATTCATAAAAAAACATGTTTTTCTAATTGCCCAGCCCACTTCCCAGATGCTCACCAGGACATGAAAAGCACAAGGACAAAGGATGAACCAGTGGGTACCATACAAAGAGAGAGAGACAGAGACAGACAGAGACAGAGAAATGAACGAGAACAAGATGAGGGTGAATTGTTGAACTTATGTATTGTTTGCTTTGTGGAAAAACCTTTTAGCGGAAACAAAAACAGACTACGTACTAGAGACCAAACGTAGTTGCTAAAGACGGATAATATGCACGGTCCTGGGTACGTTCTCTATTAGAGCACTAAAGATAGAGTACACTCTTACTCAAGAACAAAACTACTGACGCACACAGAGTACAATTATACAACGCACACGCACACACACACATGCACACGCACACACACAATCCTTGATGAATTATCTATTAGAGCACTCGAAGATGGGGCTCACACACCAACCAACCTACTGATGCACAGCGAAGGATAGGTACAAACACACAAACACACAAATGGAAATGTTATGCACACACACACAAAGTTACACGCAAAATGAAGGATATGTAATCACACACACATACACACACACACTCACGCCTATACACAAAGAGAGAAAACAAAACAAACACGTCATAACGTCACGTCGTAAGACAAAAGGTACATAAATAAACTAAGCCATGAGTAGAGATACACACGTGACATGCGACAAATAATAGATAAAACACACACAAAGGTTCGAGATTGAATAATAAGTGATCACACACACACACACACACACACACACACACATACACATACACAACTAAACTAGAAGACAGCATAAACAACAAGAGACAGAAGCCAGACAAAAACAGACCTTGGAATTCAAAGTTTCGCAATACTGCATAAGAACAAGAGCTATGTGTGTGTTTGTATGTGTGTGTGTGTGTGTGTGAGTTATAGGGAATAGAAGGCAGATAAAACACATCAGCGTGAGGGAAAGACAAACATTTTGAGCTGCGACTGGGATGGCGGCGCACAGCCATCAGAGTTTGGCCTTAGTGCTTACAGAAAACAGTCCTGTTTGGCCAGTAAATATTGAATCAGCTAAATCACCCCCCCCCCCCCCCCACCCTAACCCCACCCATTATCTCTCTGGCCGTCTCACTTCATTTCGGTTAATCCCTCTTTTCGCCACTCCTTATTTCTGACTCACTTTTTTTGTTTTTTTTGTGTTTCAACAGCAAACAACGGCTCGGCCCTTTCACCTCGTCTCTGATGAGTAAACATAGAGTACTGATCGGCCGGAGTGCCGTTGTGTGTGTGTGTGTGTGTGTGGGGGGGGGGGGGGGGGGGTGCGCTAACGTGTGTGCACGTGCGAGCATGTGTGTGTGTGTGTGTGAATACTGTAAAATTGCCGGATGTGTGTGTGTGTGTGCCTGTGTGTGTGCATATGTGTGTGCATGTGTGTGTGTGTGTGTGCTTGTGCGTGTTCGGATACAAACAAAAAAAAATCCGATAATATCTAGGTTGGAATGAGTGCACTGCTGAACGTAGAGACACGGAGAACGTACAGCCTGTGCGCCGCCGCCGCCGCCGCCGCGAGCCCGGTACATTTTGTACATATTGGCCAGGCTGTGGATGTTTGGGTGAAGGGTATGTTTAAATGTGTCGTGATTTAAGACGCCTGCGAGGCCCTTCACTCCGAGCGTCGCAAGTCTCTCCCGTCCTATCTCTCTCTCGCATCTTCCCTCCCCTCTCTCTCTCCTAGCCTCCTCTGCCCTAGCCTGGCCGTCTCTCGTCCTTCAACGCGGGAATTAAGAGTCGTCCCGCTAAGAAAGACATGACAAATGTGCCTTTGCTC
>JAOPHQ010002513.1:0-10000 GCA_030340625.1 Merluccius polli | reverse complement strand
GTGTGTGTGTGTATGTGTGTCTACCTGTATCTGTGTTTTGCGCGCGAGTGCTGGGGCTGCATCGGATATAATGGCATACTTAACGTGATGTACGATAATGTGTCATTAACTTAACTTAGGCCCGCAGGTTTTTTTAATAATAACGATACAAAAAAAAAAAAAAGAAGAGTTAAATAGGATGCTGATTGTCTTTCACCCCCACCACTGTACAGCCTCATAGAGATACCCACGGAGAGCGACTGGGTGGTGGTGGTGTGTGTGTGTGTGTGTGTGGGGGGGGTTACAAAGAAAGAGACCGTTGTGTGTGCACAGGTGCGAGTGTTGTGTGTGTGAAGTTCTCATGTGTGTGTGTGTGTGTGTGCAGGTACATGGATGGGGAAGGGGAAGATGCTGAATGCGTGTGCGTGAATGCCGGTATGTGGCGAGGTTGTGTGTTTTCGTGTTTGCTAAGCTGTATCTGTGTTGGTCCAGTTATTGTGTGAGGGCAGGTGAGGGCGTAGTAGTGTGTGTGTGTGTGTGCGTGCGCGTGCGTGTGTGTGTATGTATGTTTGCTTTTGTGTGTGTGTGTGTGTGCGTGCGTGCATGTGTGTGTTTGTAGGAGTGTGGGTTGAAGACGAGAAGGACGATAAAAAAGGGTGAAGGAAATACATATTGCCACATTTTCTTTGTTACTTGGATTACAACAGGCTGACATTGTAGTCAAACTTTTGAGTAACTTTATATACGCTTTTCTACCACTGTGTTCTCCGAACCACTGCCCTACACCGCATCGACGCTTTTAAATAGGCCTTTTAGCTGCTTGCATGCACCACCATAGTGTGTACATACCCAATGAATACACAATAGGGTTTAATTTGTTAGGGTTTGACCTTGACGAGGAGCTCGCACAGAATTCAATAATTTCCACCCGCCATTCAGTCAGCGGGGAACGGCGTGGCTTTCGTAACAGATGTCCTTCGTCGAGACGACAAAACAACCAAGAAAACCCGTGAATGGTATTGTTGGCTTCAAAAGACCCGCGCGTAGTTATGAGCAAAAAACCCATAAAATGTACCATTGTGTCATTGTGTAAAGGTCCTGTAGACCACCTTTTTGCTTTAGCGTATCAATGCACGGTGTAATGGCTACACAATAATGAATGACAACGGCGTTTAGGTTACCTGAGCTTCCCTATACGCCTCACTTTCACTATGCTGCTCTGTCTGCCACCCGGTACGATCTCCCGGGAAATAATTAAGGGTTACTTTACGGCACAAAGAAAACACGTCAACCAAACCAGGGGAAATAGCGCTTTTGGCTATCGGTGGCTATCGGTAGCTATCCCGATTAGCTATCCCCAGTAGTGGAAATGGCGGACGGTGGAACAACCGAAGTAAAGTCAATCTGATGAGCTTACTTATATCTGTGTGCTACGTTTTTTTGCATTGAGTATACGACCTGAATAAACCTCATGTTGTCAGGCTACCAAGGCAGTTCGCTTCTCAACACATACTAAATAATTTGTATCTGCTTTCATGTCTCCATTATAGACTAAATGAATGAATAAACGCCAACCCCCGCTGCCGATACTTGTTTGTGCGAAGCAATACTCAAACGACGGTATTACTATGCAATGCACGTCATCACAACGGCTTTTCCCCGTTCCCAAAGAAAATAACGGCAATTTCACTTGACCTCCTCATGCAGTGAACATGCGTCTTTCTTCCTTTTGAGGTTTTTTTGTTGCGCGTCTTGCGCAAAACGGAAAGCGATCCAGGTTTGTTTTCGCGACAAATAACACCACCTTGAAACGCGAGGGTGGGAAAAGTTGAACAGTTGTGTACAGCCCCTTTAATTTCAGGTAGCGGCTCTCGAGTGGCAAAAGGAAGTTATTCAACCACTGTTATTTTTAAGTAAACGAATGCCGCGTGACTACGACTCCATAAAGGAATCGTTCTCTCTTTGGAAACGGTTATTCGTCGCGCGCAGCTCACGTTATTTTTTTCCCCCCTCTGATTTCTGAAAGACATGCGTCACTCGCCAAACATGTTTACTGTGGTCAGGAAATCTTGCAGTCAGTGACAGAAACAAGTTTGTGGTGAGTGTTGTTTGGCAGCGCCTCCCGCATTGGGAGTCTGTTGACTTTCGACGGCCCACTGATTGTATAGTCGAAATATGTCAATTTAAAAGTTTGTACCGGACAAATCAAACATTTATTACCTTCATAATACAGTCCATATACAAGGGCAGTGTGTGAAGCTTGTGTTTGGATCAGATGATTTGAAGGGTTTTATTTTGATGTATTTTGACTTTGATGTGCTACCAGGTTTGTGTAAAAAAATAAACAACGTTCACTGCTGGTTGTCCTGCTTCCCTGTGATCTGCACTGACGAGTTTGTGAGTGTGTGTGTGTTTGTATGAGTGTGAGTGTGTGTGTGTGTGTGTGTGTGTGTGTGTGTGTGTGTGTGTGCGCATTCGATCGAAAATTGAGGACAGCGCTTGAGGCAGTGTGTGTGTGTGTGTGTGCGCACACACACTCACATTAATTAAAACAGCAGGCAAACTTTAGTTCATCGAAAGGAAACCAGAAAACACACACACACACACGCGCACACACACACCTCAGCATCTCACATGAAATTACATCCTCCTATCTGCTCCACCTGCAGGAGCAGATGCACGTTGAACCACAGCAGGCTGCATTCGCAGTCCGCACAGAGGTAACCCAGCAGGGGAGGATGGGGGGGGGGGGAGAGGAGGAACATGTGGACGGTTATGGATGGGTGAGATAATGGGGAAGAGAGGAACACATAGACATCATGGAGGGGTGAGATAATGGGGAAGAGAGGAACATGTAGAGGGTTATGGAGGGGTGAGACGATGATGATGGAGGAGGGAGGGGGGGGGGGGGGGGGGGGGGGAACATGGCGGGGTACTTACTGGCTGGCGACGGGGTGCTGTATCCTCTGAGGGACAGTCCGGGCAGGGCGGGAGGCGAGATCCCCCCCAGCATGTGGGGGAAAAAGTAGGAGTAGGTGGGCATGGGGAAGCCGTTAAGGTGGGGGCCAGGCAGTGGGTTGCCCTTCCCGGCCATGACAGCTCAATCCAACCTCCGGGTTGGCGCAGGGTCCTCGTTTCAAAATAAAAACCACATGCGGAGCCAATATGGGAGCGTGGCTAACTGGGCAGACCTAACCCCCCATGTGGCCCAGTGGATAGGTGGCCATGGGGAGTGCGCTGCCAGACTCGGGAAATGTGTTTGAATCCTCTCCTCCGGGTTTGTAGAGAACACAGTGCCGGTGCCGCTTAAAACGGTCCCTTGAGATGTTTCAGGTGATGATTCGATATTCCTTGGGTCAAGGTGAGAGAGATAGAGAGTGAGAGAGAGCGAGGGGAGAGAGAGAGAGAGAAAGCGGCGGAGAGATAGAGAGGGCGAGAGAGAGACGGAGGGGGTGAAATGGGCTGGACGGACGTTGCTCTGTTGACAGTGGTCCGGTAAGCTGCTCGGTTGTCGTGGAGATAGTGGTGCTGGTGGATGTGGGGGGTGGTGGGGGTGGAGGTGGTGGCGGTGGCGGCGGCGGCGGCGGTGGCGGGAGCCAGTTGGTCAGAACACTTCATGCGGCGCGTCGAGTCACTCTTCTGCTATAGAGCTGCCTTGTTCACATGGTGACATCACATGGTGAACAGCGCGTCCTCTCTGGGGTTCGACTTCTGCAATGCAACTTTACCTAACAAAGAGACAAAGACAGAGAGAGAGAAAGAGCGTTATCGAGGGACAAAGAGCAAGACATTGTCGCAGGAACGAGAAAAACACACAGAGAAAGAGAGAGGGAGAGAGAAATAAATAAACGAGAGAGACCTTTACTGACAAGCTAAAGAGACATTTCCACCTTTAAGCGCATGAGCAAAACAGTGCTTTTCCTTTGACACTAATTAATGGTAATGCTCATCTGAAATGTTACAAAAACACCCCGTCTGGCTTAATTAACTAACGAAACGCTACAACCAAGACAAACCATGGGGGTGTGTGATGTCTCCACACACCCCTTGTGTGCCAATGCACGCACTCATTAACATCGCTGGTAGTGCAAACACTGTGGAAGAGGAGCCGAGACATAAAGGAAAACAGCAACACTGAATAAAACTTTACTAATTACGACGAGGTGGTCCCCCAGGCACCGTTCTGGGCCCCTTGAGATTCCTCTGTTACTTGCCGACTAACAAGATGCATGCATGTACACCCACACACGCACACACACACACACATACACACACACACCCTCTCACACACAGACACACACTGTCAGATATGTGATGCAGCTCTTTACATAAATTCCTGCATTATCATGGAATAAACATGAAATGCTGCTTTAAAACTGCATGATTTCATACTGTTGACAATAAAAGGCTTAAGCTAGAGGCGGCATTATACACATAGAGCAGGGTGACAATATCTGTCTTGATGAATCCTACCAGAATGAAAACAGCCAAAATGCATCACATTCACACTTTTACTTGTGTGGGGGATGCAGATAGTAAATAACAATGCTGCGTTGGTGGGAGGGGGTGACGCCGAGCGTTGCCTGTTGTATGACAGCGCTATCAGTTGCATGGACTCAATGCCCAGTAATGTTGTTACATCCCCCACAAATCTTCCTGTCAGGGCTATATTATTGGGTAATCTATAAAGCAGCAGTGGCCTAAATGTCAGGGAAGACAGACTGTCCAATAAAATCTAGGGGGGAAGAGGCAGTAAATTAGAAAGTCTTCGGACCTGAGCAGCCACTACCGAGGTGCCCTCAAGCAAGGTGCTTCTGCCCAACTGCTAGTGGTACTGTGGCCACCAGGAGAATGTTGAACCCACCTCTATTTTAGAGGTGCAGTGCGTAGGATTGCAACAAACTGAATATCCCCCCCACACACACACACACACACACACACACACAGCTCCCCTCACCCCTCCCTTTCCAACGACATAGGAGAAGCTACGGTGGCCTGAACTGGCCTGTGAGGTGCCAGTATGTACTTCCAAAATGATGTCATCGTCTACGACCGCATCGAGTAGCCAAGTGTCAAGTGATGAGGTTCCTTGATAGATTTATAAATAGTATTTAGTTATTTAGTCTGTAACAATAACTACTAATTGTGGTAGCGCTTCATTGCCAAATGCTAGTCTCTAAAGCTGTCTGTCCATTCTGGGCTACTGTAGAAACATGGCGGTGCAACATGGCGGGCTCCGTGGAAGAGGACCCGCTCCCCATGTAGATATAAAGGGCTCATTCTAAGGTAACGAAAACACAATTCTTATTTTCATGGGATTATACACTAATTAAAACATACTTATGAATATCATAGTCCATTTCTGCCAAGTCTGTTCCACTGGATGCCACTAAATTCTACACACACTGCACCTTTAAACGCATGCCTGCATTAAAATGCAGCATTATTTAGTAGATATTGACTACAAGACAGTTTCCCGACAATCGTTTATCGTCTCCAGGATAAAGCCTTGCTTGTCCGTTACACTTGGATCAGACCAACTTCCAGAGCAACTGCCAGTGGCCAAAGTGAGAGTGTGTGACGCTGCTCCTCATCAGGCTGAGAGCAGTCTTTACAGGGGCGTCTATCTATTAACTCTTTTTATTGATTATCAACAAAGTGTTCCCCAAACATAACCAGAGGCCAATCTGTATTAGGCAAAGAGCTTTAATAGCGGTTTTTAAAGGCCCGGAGGAGCTGTATGCTGTTTTATGATGTGGATCTTAGGGGTCCGGTGTCTCCCCGCGCTGCTGGTCAGCTACTTGTTAACACAGGCTAGACGCGGAGGGATGAGGAGTTAGGAGTTAGGAGATAGGACGGCTGGGTTTCTCACATGACAAGACAAGAACAGGAGTTGAGCGTTAGCATTGAGCGTTAGCATATTGTCTTCCATATGCATACATTTTCTTTCCTATACTTCATATGTTCTTCATGCAAGAACAATAAGGGCCCAAATGCTAATTTCCGTGTAATAATTAGTCAGCAAACAGTCAATTCAAGAAAGGTCACACGGACATGTCCCCGTCGATCACAAGGTGACGGTTTAGGCCCCTGGATATGAGTTCCCTCTGGTGATATGGGAAGGTGAAGGGGCGTTTCACAGCGATGTTGGGGGGGGGGGGGCATTGATTACACACACAATTTTTTGGTCGATTTGACACAGTGTCAAAGCTTTTTAAAAACTTTCAATCATAGGTCGTGTTTTGTGTTCAACAGTAAACAAACATCCATTATACACACACACACACACACACACACACACAGGATCACAATGTGTACAGGAAGACTACAATCTAGCGGCCGTATAGAGGTCGACAGAGTACGCGCGTATGAAACACACACACACACACATGCGCGCACACACACACACACACACACACACACACACACACACACACACACACACACACACACACACACACACACTCTGCTCTATGATGAATCAAGGTATTACCTAGCGGTGTAAAAGACCATGAAAACTGAACTGGAACAGCACCAGCACTGAACCAGGCTGCTTATGTCCTCACACACACTGCTTATCACACACACGCTGGAGCAACACACGCACACACACACACACTTGTGTTCTTGGAAGTGCTCTGTGATGTATGGTCTGACATGGGCAAGGTCGTCTCTATGAAGGGGGGTTAGGGGTGGGCTTGAGGGTTGAGGGTTGGGGGGGGTGCATGGGGGGGGGGGGGGGGGGGGGGGGGGGGGGGCGGGTGAGAGGAGTATATTTGGCAGGTGGTTATGAGGTGTGAACAGTGTCAAGAATCACTCTGCTCAGAAGCAACCAAACCCTCACTGTCGCTGCAGCCTATATGCATGTACATTGTGCATTACGTCGTCGTAGTAGTGTTACACACACATACACACACATTGTCTCTCAACCTTATCAAACCTAGATACTTCTAAGCTGTGATTGCTTGGCAAAGAGAGGTTCTCTCTCTCTCTCTCTCTCTCTCTCTCACACACAGACACACACACACACAGTAGTAGTAGTCGTCGTCGTAGTAGTAGTAGTAGTAATAGTAGTAGTAGTAGTAGTAGTAGTAGTAGTAGTAGTAGTAGTAGCAGTAGTAGTAGTCGTAGTAGTAGTAGTCGTAGTAGTAGTAGTAGAAGTAGTAGTAGTAGAAGTAGTAGTAGTAGTAGTAGTAGTAGTAGTAGTAGTGGTAGTAGTAGCAGTAGAATAAGTAGTAGTAGTAGTAGTCGTAGTAGTAGTAGTAGTAGTAGTAGTAGTAGTAGTTGTAGTAGTTGTAGTAGTAGTAGTAGTAGTAGTAGTAGTAGCAGTAGTAGTGGTGTTGGTTAACACGCATTCAGGTTTAAACATTAAACAGTACTACAATGTGAACGGTGCATCAATGGCGTGCGCCCAATGTACTCTCAGAAGACCGTGTCTGGCCACTCAGCTTCTAGCGCAACAACAGCAGCAGCAACAACAACAACAACAGCACTCTCTGTTCCCGGTGTACACTCAGGTCCACATCGACATGGCTCTCAGGTCTGTATTTCTACGGTACGTTGAGGCGCCGGCGCCAGGAAACGCACAGCTCCTGAGGGAAGCCATGCGATCGTGTCTCGCAGAAAAAGGAGTAAAGAGGCGGCCAAGACCCAAAACACTGGAAGGAAACAGAGTAAAAGAGGCAGCGACGCAGCACGAAATGCAAACCCCGGCTCTGGCTCTCAACACTTGCACATGAGCGTGGTGGCTGCGACGGAGGAGGGGCGGGAGTGGGAGGACGGGGTCAGAGGTCACAGGGGAAGGGGGAGGGGGAGGGGAGGGGGCGGCCAGTGACTGATTCTAATTGGTTGTGACAGCGGATGCTGAATTAATAATCGAGGAAAGCAGCAAATGGCAGCGTAGGGGGTCGCCGGCGACGGGACAGACGGCACTCGCAACACGGCCGCGGGGAATAGATAATGCAGGGGGAGTCAGGTGCGTGAACACACACACACGTAACACACACACGCACACGCACAGACACATGTAGTTCAGAAAGGTCAATGAAGGAAAAAGAAAAGCTGCAGCAGAAGTTGTCAAGGAAGGAAGGAAGGGGGTGGACCAGTGTGTACTGATGCACACACAAACACACCCCCCCCCCCACACACACACACACACACAGCTTCTAACACACACACTGGCACACACAACACCGCCAACACACACACCCCGTCTCTCATCAAATTATCCATCTTGTTGCTGTCACTTGAGCAAAGGTCAGAGGAATTAGCGGGAGTAGCCTGAGGTGTGCCGCGCTAGCCGCGATGCAAAAAACGCGAGCGCGGCGTGTGACTTGGCCTCGCCGCCGCCGCGGACGGTTTAATAGAATTAGCCGCGTGGTTCATGCAATTATTTAGCGGTGCTACCAATACCATTAGGTACGGAAGGATCCCATCCTCCGCTAGTCTCTTAAGATGATTAGCGCGTCGCATGTGACAACATCGGTTCGCACGACGCAGCCGTGTTCCTACGAGCCGAGGCATGCGATGCTGTGATTAACGTTGCGCGGCGGCCTGAATTCACAAAACCACGCCTTCCAGGTGGGTGTGTGCTCTGGTAATAGGCTCGTAACAAGGGGACAGGGGAAACCTAAGGGAGGGACATTAGCGGTATGGGGGGTGCATTTTTTTTCTCCGTCATCCGCCCAACCATCCATCAATCTGTCCGTCCACCCATCCTCTTAAAACTGCCTCCCCGATTAGGGTGGCGGCCATTTCGGATCCGAAAGTCCGACGGCGCCCATAGGACAGCGGGCCGGGCCGGAAACCAGGAGGTGCGAGGGGGCGGAGTTACGCAGCGTTTTACGCCTGTTTTGTTATTTCCGAAGATAAACTCATTTGTGAGCGGCAAGATGGAGGTTTAAGGAGACGATCTCATCTAATGTCTTTCTACAGTGGCCAGTCTACTGCACAGGTTTGATTTTAAACCTTTACAGACACTTTCGTCTAAAGGACGTTGTGTCCTGGACAGGACGTCTTAGCTTTTAGTCTTCCCACCGGCTACGGGAAAAGTTTGGTTGACCAGTGCTGGCCGAGATTGTGTTCACTGTTTGGCCGAGGAGGGCATACCGACAATGGGAAGAAGATGCGATCTAATTTTAGTTCAGTCCATCAGATCCCAGATTACTGTAATGGTCGGCCATGTCACGTTTGTTGTGGTTCTGGCGGTGGTCCGGTTGTTTCCAGTAGAGACCCGGTCCATGAAACGGGCGTTCATCTAAAGTCTGATTTGTGAGACTACGGTCACGGTAACAATACGGCCGTGCTAACCCAGCCCCACACCCATGTATTACAAAATGAAATAACATCGACACATTCGTTTCATATTCAATTCACAACATATCAAACAGTAAAATGTAATGTAATTTATGTATAATTTATGTATTTATGCTCAGTGGACAATGACACACCGTTTTTCTGTAAATTAACCGGCACAAAAAAAAAATGCCTTGAGCATGTTTTAGGTGTATGTTGTGGATATCAACCCCAGACAGGAAGTGTGTGTGTGTGTGTGTGTGTGTGTGTGGGGGGGGGGTGTTGGGGGGGGGGGGGGGGGGAAGGCTCCTATACTGCTCATCAGGGCTGAACATGGGGGGAGCTGCCGGATGACGACTCACTGAAATTTTTATGAGGACCAACTCATGGGTGGGTGTATGTGGCGAGAGAGACACAATGTATGCACACACCCGTGTGCGCAGAGGTGTGTAACCAAGTGTGTGTGTGTGTGTGTGTGTGCAGGTGCATGTGTGCATTTGTTTATGTGTGTGTGTGTGTGTGTGTGTGTGTGTGTGTGTGTGTGTGTGCAGGTGCATGTGTGCATTTGTTTGTGTGTGTGTGTGTGTGTGTGTGTGTGTGTGTGTGTGCAGGCGCATGTGTGTGTGTGTGTGTGTGTGTGTGCAGGCATGTGTGTGTGTGTGTGTGTGTGCAGGCACATGTGTGTGTGTGTGTGTGTTCTACTCATTGTTGAGTTACGTCCCCTGTG